>JAQIVF010000252.1:0-27408 GCA_034698365.1 Steganacarus magnus
AACAAAATATGTTAATTTAATTATTTATTTCATATAAAGAAAAAATAACGTTTATCCGCTAAATTACTATTATAAATTAAAAGGCGGATTATCCGAGAATGTTCAGGCTTTGCACATCACTAAATATTAAAGCATTATTTTATACTAGTGATTGAAAATTTTGTTCCATTACCGCAAATGCTAGTAGAATTGGATATTATCTCCTGTAACGATACCGTAATGGAGTGAAAAAATATAATTTCCCCGGTAATGGAATTAATTCGATTTTGATAGTGGAATCTTAGTTGAATTTTACTATTTTTAAATAATAAAACATAAATATTAAACGCTAGAGCTGTTAATTAAATAATAATAAGATTTTAATATTTTCAACTATTATCCAAATGCTTATTCTCTAAAAAATTCATGATTTACTTTTAGTAAGTAATAATTATTTCATTATTTTAGGATACTATGCATTATCTCAATATTCTACAAAATTAATATAAATTCACTGTGAAAAAGTAGTTTAACGGTAGTGGAATTTAAAGCGGCTGCGGTAATGGAACAGTACTGGGATTAATTTTTTCGTTAATGGGATAATAACAGTAATAAAAATATAAATATTTTCATTCGCTATTTGTATACTAAGTAACGGTAGAAGCGACAAAATAATATGTTAAATATTAAGGTTGTTATGAAAACTGAGATAAATATAAACTTTGCGCTTATTATCAAAGAAATAGATATGCTAAATAAAAAAATAAAAGCTTACAATGACGACAATAAGTAATGTGCAATAGTTTATTACAGGTCACGTTAATATCATCATTGTTGGCCTTCTTTATTATTTTTGAATTGTGGTGTATGTGTCATAACAACACTATTACACATAAATACCCATTACTTTAGTTAAAGCATTTAGTCAATGATAGCTCAAATAGTTTAAATAGTTTAACATCAGCTCATAACTCATTGCTGTAATAACATTAGTCTCGATTCACTTTTTTAGTGCTAAATATTTTATAAGAATCACGTATTTATAAGAATCGAAAATAAGAAATAATGGTCAAAATAAGTGTAAAAGTTATATTTATCGCAGTTTTAATAATAGCGGTAACAGTAAACGTATTGTATTATTTGAGTGGTTTAACCTATCGGTCCAATTCTCTAGAATATGGCAAAAAAGATAGCTATCAGGTAACTTTGCATTCTAATGTATTTTTATTCTATTTGTTTGTGATTGTGTATCATATATCAATTATAACTTTTCCTTGAGAAGTTAATGACCATCGAGTAAATTATGCCGATATTATTTTGAAACCACTTTAATCGACAAAACAGATTAAAGAATGTTTCAAAGTATTAAATATTTTTTTCGAAAATTAAAATAAATTAATGATTTATTCAAAATTAGTCATTTTCTATTCACTTCTGATAGGAATTTAGATTCACAATTATTAGATATTTGTCGCAACAAATTCACTATTTCTAAAACTTTTTGTAGTATAGTAGTGATAGAGGAATGTGGAGAAAGAGTTGGTTTCTAATAATGCACGTGAGAATACAAAAGTTTACCAAATAATTTGTGATGGCCTTGTATTCGCAAATACAAGGCTAATAATTATATATTAGTGATTAAAAAATATAAATAATTTTTTTGATACTGAACCGGTAATGGAATTTTTTAAATTTTCAATAGTGGAATCTTAGTTGAATTTTATTATTTTTTTAAATACAAAAAAACTTATTAACTCGGACTAATTAAACTCTTATCCCCAATACGCTGATTCTTTAATAAAACGTGAGATTTATTCTTAGTAAATCAATAATTACTTCATTATTTGAGGAGAATATAGCATTATATCTCAATATTCAACAAATTCTAAATATAAACTCACTCGTGAATGTGTTACGGTAACGGTTATCAAAATATCAATATTTTCATTTACACTATTGTATACTCAGTACAGGTATAAGCGATAAAATGTGTTTTAATGTGTACAGCTATTGTAAAAAAAACTGAGATAAATATAATCTTTGCGCTTATTTTAGTATTGAAGAAAGAAAAAGCTAAATAAAAAATAAAAGGTAATGAATACACACCTTAATGCTAATCACCTTTTTTTAAATTCGTGAATACAATGTTTTTAGTGCTGAATATTTTGTCTCTATTTTTATTAGAACCTAAAAAAAGTTACATCGAATCTAAGAGAGGAATCAAAACTAAAAGAAAATAATGACCAAAATAAGCGTAAAGATTATGGTTATCTCAGTTTTCATAGTAGCCGTAACAATAAACGTATTGTATTATTTGGACGGTTTTATTTATAAGAAAAGTGGTGCCAATTATTCGCAAGAAATTGGAAAACAGTATACTTCACATATACAGTATAAGAGTACAAATATTAGCTATCAGGTAACATATGATTCATGCATTTATTTATTTATTTTTTTGTGAGATTGTGTATAACATATCAATTATAACTTTTCCTTAAAACGTTTATGTCCACCTAATTCCGTAAATCCAGTGAATTATGCCGACATTATTGAATTCACTTTAATCGATAGAACAGATTTAAAGAATGTTTCAAAAACATTTAATATTATGGAAAATTAAAATAAATCATGATTATTATTCAATTTGTTATTTCTTTTCACTGGTGTAAGAAATTTAGAAATTGTTAAATATTTGTGAATCTCAACTATTTCTAAAACTTTCTAGTCATAGATTCTCTCTCTTTTGTAGTATAGCAGTGATAAGAGTGTGAGAGCAATAATAAAAACAGCACTCCAATTCTATAGCTAAAACAAAAATTTTGTAAGATATATTTCTAATGATATCATTTTTTAAAAGATTTTAATTTGGACACCAATATATTATGAATTCAATAATTACACAAATCTCGCTAATTTTTGTAAGTTTTCAAACTGTATGGTCACTTCAAACCGAGAAAAGTTAAATACAAGTGACGCAGTTTTGTTTCACTGGAGAAATATATATAAGAATGATATTCCTTCGTATCATTTACCGCATCAGAATTGGATTGTATTCAACTTAGAACCACCAAATTTCTCTCAACCCGGGAGAGTATATCCTATAATGTCTGACATAAACTGGACGATGAGTTACAGACGAGATTCCGATATTTATTCACCATATGGTAAGGTTGTTGAGTGCAATAACAGTTGGAAATTTGAAAATAAATTTGAACGGAAAACAAAAGAGATTGTGTGGGCATCAGGACATCAGGAGTTTGCGTGTCTCACAGAAAGTAATCGTGAAGGATATATCAATGAATTGTCTCGTTATATGCCGGTCAGTAAATATGGCGATTGTGGCGATTTAAAGTGTGATCCACCGTTAAGTGAACATTGTTATAATCATTTTGCTGACACTTATAAATTTTTTTTATCATTTGAAAGCGCAGTGAGTTTCTTAACTTAGTTTTAATTTTTTGTACTTTACAAGTATAAGTTTTAAAAATTTGTTCTAATCTTTTCAGCTCTGCAAAGACTATGTGACAGAAAAACTGTTTAACATTCTTAGATATGACATCATTCCTGTGAGAAACTTTTATTTTCATAGATATAAACTTATAATTTGAAAGATTTTAACAGATTTATCAAATAATATATAATTAGGTGGTCTACGGAGCGGCAGATTACGCGCAACTTTTGCCAGAAAATTCATACATCGATGCCATGAAATTTTCGTCACCGAAACGCTTAGCAGAATTTCTCAAAGATATCGCAAGTGACAAAAATAAATACAATTCTTATTTCACGTGGAAAAGTAAATATTGCGTTGAAGTCGCGGGTTTTATTAGTAAAGGCGAAAAAATTGATGTAAGGATTGTTTTCGTTCATTTATTATAAACGCAATGACAATTTAACTGATTTTCCAAGCTTTCATAAGTTTATATAGTTTTAGAGAATTATTTGAACACATTGTTGCCTAAAGCTATTGCATAATCTCATACTGTTGTCATAAGATTTTTTGTTTAAACCATTAAAAAAATAATATCTTATTAGTTAACGACATAAGTTACAGCTCTTATATTTCTCAATAATAAAATATAAAAATAATAGTGGAAACAAAATTATTAAAAAAAAACACTAAATATTATTTTTCTAAATAATTGAATAGAGACCAACATTTTTATGCGATATTTGCGAAAAACTGAACACAGTGACAGTTACTGGTAATAAATTGCATGAAAATATAGTTGAGTGGTGGCTTAAAGATGCGAATTGTGAATACAAAACAATTGAAATGGGGTAAGGTTTTAACGATCTTAACAATTCAATGCATTATTAAGTGGAATAAAAATTTCAAATATTAACTTAATTTAAAAGTCTAAAATTATAAGTTAAAAACTAGGTGTAAATATGTTGTATATAAACTAAATTTAATTATTTTGTTATATTATTGTACACATGAAAGTTAGAAAATATGTTAATATGTATATAAATTAAATAAATATCTAAATTTAATATAAAAATCTTATATTAGATGTTATTTAACGGAAAAAGAGCTTGAAATTAACTTGAAAATCTATTTGTTATTTGTTAACACTTAGCTTTGCGAAAAAATTTTACTGAGAAACGTGTAAGGGTTTTAACGCTAAGCTTATTATGCATTTTCATGTTGAGGTTTAAAATTGCTTGGATTCGCGGTTTTGTATTCTTTCGTAATGTGGTTTTCAAAAAATCCTTCTCAGAATTCATATTTTTTTAGAAATAATTTATTCCGTAACGCTATAAACTTAAGACGTGTGCATTAGAATTTTATAATAAAAATTAAATTCATTAACAGTGATTATGAAATAGTTAATTGCGCCACAATCAGGCCAATCGCACACAAACTTTCGTTCATCGCTGTGAGCTCTCAACTGATGATATAACAACTCGTTTTTACCGAAAAATTTCTTTTGTTCGTATTTCTTAATATTGCATCAAAAGTTCGTTCACGCAAATGAATGCGTCTGTTGTACACATCTAAAAGCGTTTTCTTAGTCGACTTGTAATATATGCGCCTTCAAAGTTTGATTTGGTTTGAATGCCTCATTACAGTGCGGACAACAGAACTTGCAGTCGCAGAGTCGAGTGCTGTGCGAATACAAATGCCATTTGTCGACGAACGCCGAGTCACAACCCATGTCAATCTCAGTGATAGCTTTTCAGCTGCAAATGACGCTTTTTATGGAATAATATCCATCGCATTTTTGAGGTCGAAAACTGGCAGTCTTTCCAGTCGCACACGTATTTGTGCGGTCGATGCGTCTGATCGATGTGATCCCTAAGCGAACCGACAGCTTATATTCTTTACCGCATTCCGAACATTGTAGCGATTTTTTTTTTGTTAACGCAACTTTTACTGGTCTCTTTAACTGGTGGTTTCGTTATTCTCGGTAATTTCAGCACCAGATGTCACCTTTGATGCTTAGTTAACGTTTCTAAGCTAACCGTAAGTTAATGCTTACTTCTCAAAACGTTGTAAATTCCCAATCACTCCAATCGCACATAAATTTATTTTCGCCATGAAATTTCTTCTTATATGCATATTTAATTATTCTGGTAAATGAAAATCTGTGTCACACTCGTAACACTTGAACGGTGTTTGCCTGCAATCAACATTTTTCGCGTGTTTTATCAAATCCTTAAACTGACCATAAACTCTGCCACAAACTTTACCGTAAATTAATTTCTCGCAAATGAAGTGAATGGTTGTTATTGTGATGCAGTTCTTTATTATGCGCTTTCAAATCACTTCTTCCATTGAAGACGATCTCACTTCAGTAACATTTATCAAATAACTGATGCGTCACTCTATTGTGCGAATATCGCGATCTTCAATACGTATGAGAAGTGAAAACATTGATCACATTCAAACAACTCGTCGTTCCGTTATTTCCGATTTGATTAATAGTGCAATCACAGCATTCGCGATCACATTTTGCTAAATTAATTAAGTTTTTGTTGTTTGTTTTATTTTTTGCGTTTTCTTACTTTTTTATCTTTCGATTTTGTATTATTTGAACGAATAATAACAGTTTTCTTCTCAACTCAGTATTTTCTGTTTATTATCTACAATTGAATCAATTTATATTTTTATTCAATACATTCATTAACAAAAGTTTCGTTATCTTTATTAATGTCTTCACTTAAATCACTATCAAATAAATGTACAAATTTTTAATTCGGTTCTAAAGTGTTAATAAAAGTTTTATGATTAGTGATAATAGTTTTATATTTCGATAACAAATCATTGAATAATAGTTTGATTTCAATATTTTGATCACATTTACAATTATCAGACATAACATTTAAACAATTATTATATTTATAAATATTGTTTCAATAATAATAAAACACTATTGTTGTGTTCATTTTGTTGTTCACTATTTGTTTCATCCATTAGTAACACGATTTAATTGAATGCATTATTTAAATAAATTTGTTTATCTATTAAAAATAAGATCAAAAAACATGCACACATTTCGCACACTTCTCTTCATAGCAGTAGTGTTATGCTTACAGTGTGTGAGATTTTGTATGCAGGTGTTCGTGTGTGAGTGCGGGTGTGAGTGAAATCCTGCATATTTCACTCATATTCACCCCCTATAGATATAGCCCATGAAATCTACAAGAAAATACACTGTTTTTACGCTATTTTATGCAAAAATAACGCTATTTCTTGTAGAAAAAGAGGGGTATTTGCTCAGGGGGTGAAAATGAGCGAACTCGACAAGTTTTTCAAAAAATAACAGGTAAAATCATTTAAATTGCATAAAAAATTTATTTGAAATACAAATGTAAATGAAATTTAACTGATTTAAAAAATGAAAATAAAAGAGAAAAAGAAAAATACAAATAAAATAAAATGAAATTAAAAATCAAGACGTCTTGGATTCTTGGAAAAAGAAAAGGACATCTCACCTCCCGGACACGGTCTTGGATTAAATTGTGGTATATGGAATACAAGGTGATCATATTCGGTAACAAAACCACAACGATTAGGACAATGTTAGTCTAATCGAGCAATTAAATTGTCGAGAAAGGCATTTCTAAATACAAGTCCAATTTCGGCTCAACAATACGGACAGGTATTGTGATTTTCCACCCATGGAGTGATACATGCTTCACAAAAGGCATGCTCACAGCCTGTAAAATACAAGTAAAATGAAATTAAATTTGAAAAGAAAAAGAAAAACACCTACAATCCAAATTACAAGTGTTTTCCAACACATCAAGACAAATAGGACATATTAACCTTTATTAAAAATAATGGAATACGATATAAACATTATAAACTTAAACATCCTTTTACTTGCATGGTTTCGGGTCTAACAAGCAGAGGAAAAACTGTTTTGGCAAGACAAATATTAAGTAATTATAAAGATGTTATTCATCCGTTACTTGAGAATGTAAAAATTATGTGGGCTTATGGACAGTATCAAAATTTATACAACAAACCTATAGAAAATGTTTCATGCATGTATAATGAAGGGTTAACAAATGAAAATGATATCCTTCAAAATAAAGTCAACATAGTAGTTATTGACGATTTAATAAGTCAATTAGGTAATGATCAGAAACTTGCAAATTTATTTACAAAAGGAAGTCATCATCATAATTTAAGTGTAATATTTTTTTACTCAAAACCTATTTCACCAAGGAAGTCAAATGAGAACCATAAGTCTTAACTGTCATTATGCACTATTAATGAAAAATCCTAGAGATAAAAAACAAATACAATGTTTTGCAAGTCAGGTCTATCCAGGTATATAGGTCTATCCAAATAGTTCAAATTTTGGAGATCAGTGTGTAATCCACAATATAGTGAAATCAATAATATTGAAATTAGCATCAGAGATGATACTAATAACTCAATTCCGTTTAAGTTTGGAAGAGTTAGAGTTGATTTACATCTTAAAAAACTATAAAAAGGATAACCAAAAAATAAATTTAATAAAATTCAGAACTATGGCAGTACATAATCATAACGAATACATTGAATATTATAAGAATCAAGTTGGGTCTGGAATAACAGGCTTTTCTGGTTCGAGATATCAAACAGGGAACTCTTGGAAAATTTTGAAACCTGCATTTCAATACATTGCAAAAATTGGTCTTAAAACTGCTGCTAATATTGGCAGTGATATCTTAGAAGGTGAGTCAGTTAAATGCTCAACTATTAAAAGATTAAAAGAATCAGGAAAAGTTGTCGGAAAAGATGCTATTTCTAGAATGCAAGGTTTATCAGAACAGATAGGAAACGGTATTAGAAAAAGATCTTATACTAAACGAAATAAAGAATTTTGGTCTAATAAAAAGAAGAAAACAAAATGGAAATAGTCTAAAAACAGAGGCAAAAGTAAAAATAAAATAAAACGAAGAATTTCTAAAAAGAAAATTATTAGAAAGATATCAAAAATAAATAAACCAAAACTAATCTGTCCCTATTAAAAATGGCTAAAAAAGAAAGGACAAATCAAATTGCATTACCCGAATATATCATCAGATACTTGTGGTAATTATTGTGTTTTATATGCATCTCTTCGCTGTCGTGGTTATAGTTTTGAGGATTTTTTATCTTTATTCACACATAGTACATTAAATAACGATAAAATTGTTCGTAGTTATATTGTCAAATTACAAAATGGATATCAGAAATTTTTGTTGCATAGTTGATTCTCAAGGATTCTTCGTAAATGAAAATTTTTACATTAACGAAGTTTCAATTATTAACGATGATTTAAATATATGCGTTAAAACACACTCTAACTTTGATGATGCTATAATAGATCGTATGGAGTACAAAACTATAATATATGTTAAGAATAACATAAATAGATTAATGTTTCAAAGTTTATCAAGAATTAATACTTATAACCTAGTTAAGACCTTCAATTCTATGTTTAAATTAACAGATTTCTTCATTACAATGTTGAAAATAATTTTTTATTCATTATTACCTTTCTATTTCATAAGTCTTTACTTTAAAATAAAAATGGAAAACAATAATAATTGGGATTGTCTATCTAGTGTGCCATTATCAGTAGATAATGTGATTAAAAACCATAATGGTATCTATCAATACTCTAAAATACTTAGAGTAACAAAACATACATGTGAAGAGATAGTGAAAATATTTGTTGATATTCGTAATTACAATAAAGGCGAATTTGCAACGAGACATGGCATACGTGTGTTCCCTATTGAGTTTAGATAGATTGGAAATAGAATTTTCAAAAATAAAACTGGAGTTAAACAACTTGGTGGACGAAAATCTTCGAATGACGCTGTAAATAATAAAGTAAAAACAGCTCATAAAGAATATGATATTTGGTTAAATCAAAAAGATTTAATATTACTTAAAGAAAATTATCACTCAATTATGAAATTTATAAGGGAACAAAAGTTATTAATTAAAATTCACGAAATTGATTTTCAAAACTTAGTGCTTGACAATGTCAATAAGAATATAGAATCAATTAGCAAGCAAGAATTAGAAATTGAAAAATAAATAAAAATTATAAAAATATTCTAAAAACATTCAAAAAAACTCAAAAAATTCTAAAAAAATAGAAAAAAAAATTTTAAAAAAATCTTTAAAAAAATCTAAAAATAAATAAACTTTTATAATCATTCCATGTGAAATCAATCCTCAAGCGATAATGACAAACATGAGCTTAACTTGTGAAAAATTTCATGTGTAATCAATAATGACAAACATGAGCGCGGAACTAACTCCTCGCCGCAAATTACGGATTTAAAAGAGGGCACTGGAAGGGACTAAGGGGAAGTTCCTTAGGCGCTCAACAGTGAATAAAATAGTTTTTGAACACATAATTACTTTGCATAAACAATTTATTTAAAAATAAAATTTAAGTTTACATTTATTTGTTACTTTTGATTAATAATTTCATATATATATATATAATTTTTATAATAATTTTTTCTAATAGTAAGTTTAATTATTCGCGTAGTACGTTTTCATCGATACTGCTAGTAATGATCATTTTTCCTGTATGGTGTACTGTAGCTTTACATGAACCCCCAAAGCTGTGTATTAAGCCACAAAATAGTTCTGGAAGATATCCGGATTTAAGTCAGAGGAAATGGTCTAATTTTGCCAGATCAAGCTTCATTTTTAGATCGTGTGTCGCTGCCACATTTCGAACTTGCAAATTAGTGATTCGTACCATTAAGACAAATTTTGACAACTTTCTCGCACATTGTAATAGCTCTTCGTGCATCTTTAAATCTTCTCACTCCAACGCAACTAATTTTTCCATTGCTGTATAGCAAACTTGTAGCTTTAGGGCTACGAAATCTGAGAATTCCTCCACTGAAACGCTTCGGATTATATTGAATATTTAACTTTGACTAGTAAACTCTAACAAATTTATTTTAACATTCAACTCTGCTGATACTGTCATATTTGTTACCTCCATTTTCAAACAGAGTTTTAGATATTAAGCTAAAATTAAATAATAATGCTTGAATATCTTTTTCACTGAAACGAAGTGTAAGTTTTGTCAGCTCTTTTATTTCAAATAGAGTTAATTTATTTGCTTTTTCTATTAAAGTGATCTCAATGTACTTTGAAAAAGTTGGTTTAATTGTTAATTTACGGTTTTATGAGTTCACTAATATAAAATCTTTTGATCTCGATTTTGTGTGAATTAAAAATTTAGCAATATTAATAATTTCGTTTGGTAATAACAAAATTTTGTTAGTTTTGTCAGTAAGTTCAACAAATAATAGTTTGTATTCAAACTAATTAGTTTTAGCATTTTTCATTTTCAGTGTAATTATTTGTATACAATAAATAATGAGAAATCTTGTTATAATTGTAATGAACTTTGATTTAAAAGTGATAAAACAAGTTTGTTAAGAATATATGTGTGCAATTGTTTATATTGACAGATAAAACTAAGAAATTGCTCCTCCCACAAGTACGTTTGACCAATCACTAAAATAGCATGACATCACTTTTAGTAACTTTTTATTATTCTATCCAATCACAAAATAGCATGACATCATCCCGTAATAAATTTTATTCAATTATATCGTATTTTATGGAAAATTGTAAAACGTATTCAACACGTTATTAACAAATAACGTGTTTACTTTAAATAAATCAATTTATGTAACTTTAAATTTAAGTAATGTCTGTTATCCACCGTATCCCATCATTTTTAATTTTTTTAATTTTTCATTTTTAATTTTTCATTTTTCACCGTTTAAAAGTTTGGGCTCACACTCACAAGGTTTTGTACTTTCTAGAAAATTCTTGAGTTCACGTAGAGTCTGTGAATCCACGTAGAAGACGTTTTAACACAAAGATTACACAACACACACACACACTGCACTCACTCACTGTACAACACACAACAGTTACTGCACACACTGCATACAACGCAAATACAACGCTCACAACGCACACAATGGGAATATCAAAAGAGGAGTTTGGAGGGCCTGTTCCTGATCACATGGAATGTCCTATTTGTTGTGAAGTGTTGGAAAACACTTGTAATCTTTTCAAATTTAATTTCATTTTACTTGTATTTTACAGGCTGTGAGCATGCCTTTTGTGAAGCATGTATCACTCCATGGGTGGAAAATCACAATACTTGTCCGTATTGCCGAGCCAAAATTGGATTAGTATTTAGAAATGCCTTTCTCGACAATTTAATTGCTCGATTAGACGCACATTGTCCTGATCGTTGTGGTTTTGTTACGTAACATTTTAATGCAGGAACGGATGGATCATATCGAGGACTGGCAGACATTTTAAACCATAGGGATGAAGCTGAAGAAAATTTACAAAACGCAAACGAAACAATTTCAAATTTGCGTGTAGCCTTAAGACGCGCAACAAGATCATCTTCGCCATCAAGAAATTTCGAAAAGAATCCAATACGTCTTGATTTTTAATTTCATTTTATTTTATTTGCATTTTTCTTTTTTTCTTTTATTTTCATTTTTTAAATAAGTTAAATTTCAATTACATTTGTATTTCAAATAAATTTTTTATGAAATTTAATTGATTTTACCTGTTTATATTGATTATGACGTAATTTTATTTAATATAACATCACTAATCTGTAAATAGAGTCGATGCATTTTATGTATAGACAAAATTTTAAGAGCTAGAGTTGATCGCATTCAGTGTAAAAATTTTGACCAATCATTTAAATACTGTTATTAGGCATAAAACAAAATACGATATAAAAATTTGACATTCGCAGACGAGACTCAGGAAGTGACTACAAAATAGGCCCAGAAAGATCGTTACGGCGAAAGAACTAACTTTTTTTTACACCGGCAGAGAAATTAATGTAGCACTACGTGACAACTTTTCTCGACCTAAGCAATTCGACACCGAAAGGTAATTTCTGCCAATTCGGCAAAACATCTATCAGAAATAGCGATATGCATTCTCTACTTATATAATAAGCGGTTATTTGAAAGAAAATGGAAAACCAATTCTTAACGAGTTTTTAATTTAACACGTGAGAGTCTGAAATTGTTTGTTTAATTTAGCGCTAAAGTAGTAACAGTTTTATTTAATTTTATAACTTTAGGATCGGAAATAGAGTTATACATAAGGCAAAGTCACGAGAAAAATGGTAGGCCATTAAAAAGATATTACGATAAGAATATCGAAAATTAAGTATTACATGCATTTCAGCCAAAGACTAAGATTATTGTAGCCATAAGCACATCTCACGCGTATTGTGTCTTCAAATTGAGACAACAAATGAATTAAACTTGTGATAACAATTTTTTGAATTTAGTTTAATTTGGCTCAAATACTAATGTTAATCAATATATTTATTTTATAACTTAATTATTTAAGTCAAACAAACAATAGTCGTCTGTTATTTTCTAGTGATTATATATGTGTGCAATAAATATAGTTGTTTTCGTTATTCTTTTTGCGCTGAATTAAATTAATTTTGAATTGTTATCAACAAAACCAATAATTATGTTATTAGTGTTATTAGAAAGCAATAATTCATTTGTTTTTCTTAACATTTACTACTTAAACATTTAACTTTCCCTCTCATTTATTTGTGATTTAAATAAATTGGTGTCATTACATTATGTAAAAATTTATTAAATAAATAATTTATTTAATATTACTTGTAAATTGACAGTTATACATAATTAAAATTAACTTTTAATAAAATTTTATAATAGTCAATATAATAGATTCATATTAAAAATATATTAAAACGAAAAATAAAATTAGAATTTATTAAAAATTTATTATTTACAAGACTAATATGTCAGCGGCTTAAGAGCCATAACGACATTAGCCATAAGTTTTTAAAACTATATTGGCTTAACTATACTAATTTAGTTATCGGTCTATTGACCATATCAACTAAATTTTTAGTAAGTTTTTACGTAATAAAAACTTGTAAAATTATAAAGAAATTTTAGTAATATTTAGTTATGTGAGTTTACATATGTAACAGATATATTATAACAATAATATTACCAATCAATATTCATATCAAAACTATTACAATATTAAAATAGTTTAATAATTTAGAATGATTTCTCTAATTATTATAAATTACAATTTAAAATACTAAAAGCGAAAAAAATATTTTTAAACCTTACCTTAATTTGAATAAGCGTCAAATAAGCTTCAATTCTGAAATAAAAAATATTAATAATTATTTGTATTATATGAAACTTATATATAATAAAAACAAATTATGTTTAACATATAGTACAGTTAATAAAAAAATCAAGTATAATTCACGTGAAATCTATCATGCGATATTTACTAAATATTAAAAAATAGATAAAAAAAGGCATCCAATAAAGTGTTAATATCATTATTATTTTCCATGTGTTTCGATCAACAGGTTTTTCACATAATAATATGAAAAAGTATTAAAATAATACAAATAGTGTAATTAAATAATACAATACACACATACAGCTTGAACTTTATCTTAAACATAAGTTATAAATACAACTTCAAGTTATATAAATAACTATCATAAGGAAAATAAAAATACTTTATTCAGATATCAAATAATTTAGTGAGTTTTTAATAGTCAATTTAATATTTAGTTAGTAGTGAGTATCGAATTGTTAATAGTTACTAGTTTGTAGTTAGATGTTAAATGTTCCTATTCATTCGAAAATCTTTATTCGTTAATTATTTTATTAAACACTAAAATTTTATTCCAAAACACTTAAGAATAGAGTTAAACCTTATTTATTAATTATTAAGCAAAATACTAGATATTGTATTATTTTTTATTAAAAAAACATCTAAATATTTATTAACTAAAACTGTGTTACTGTTAATTAAATAATCTGCAATAACCTAATTCGAAGCATCCACTACTTGAATATGTATTGAGTGATTCAGTTTAATTACTCATTACTGATTTAGTCTATCTAGTCAATTTGACTTTAATAGCTTTAATGGCTTAAAAAGATTTTTATAGGCTGAAAGTATAAAAGTATAACTTGAAAATCAAGATAAAAAGAATAATAATAATGTTTTGAAAGCTTTAGCCGATAAAAATTATAGGATAGAAATAAACTTTATTCGTATTCGTATTAAAATTTTATATTATTTAGGTTCTAATAAATATATTAAAGACACTCAATTTATCTGTCAATTTAATAGAAACAAAATATTATTTCAAGTTAGCATTATCTCAATAGAAAATAAATTCAATTGTAAAGACAACGGTTCAAGTGTGGCACTTCAAGGATTTGCTGCATTATATAATTATGAAAATAAACATTGTAAGCGTGAATTTAATAGATTTTTAGTAATGCAATACTGAATAGAATAACTCAATAGTGACTTTCGAATTGAATAAAGGCTGTAATCAAATTTAATCATCAAAACTTAACAATTAATTTAATTTATTTCAAATAGTAAAAATAAAATAATAAATAAATGTGAATACAAAAAGCATGGAAATAATAAACTAGAAGTGTGACTAAAACAGCTTTTCTGTCGAAAGGTATTTACAGATAACATAACACACCGTAATAAAGTGTAAGTAACAGTGAGCTTATGTTATAGAAATAAATTTGAAATGAATAATAGCATAAAGTAATATATTATCAGAAATGACCTTCACAATTGAATATCGAACTGGTAAACAACACGTGAACGTAGATTGTATCAGTAGATATCCAATCGAACCTTGTAACGGGGACTTTGATGAAATACCATTATTCGTCGATGTTATCGATGTAAAATTAGCACAAAGGGAAGATTCCTGGTGCAAGAACATAATCGAATCATTAGTAAAGAATAATAAAAAGTATTCAGATAAGTTTATTTTACTAGAGAATAAAATTCATAGAATTTATTTCAATGAGAAAAATGAAAAGGAATACTTATTATGTATTCCTCTTAATCTTCGAAAGGATATACCCTGGAGTATGCACACTGATAATACTTCAGCTCACTTTGGATTTATAAAAACATGGATTAAAATACGTAAACGATTCTTCTGGCCAAAGCAAGAAAAGTCAGTCAGACGCTTTATCCAAACTTGTGCAGTTTGTAGACAACTTTAGTCAATAGTTTGCAATATTTTTTCATAAAAGCAATAAGAAAGTATTTTTACAGCATTTTTCACAAAATTATTTTTATATATTATAAATTCAAAAGTGAACACAAAATATCACGTTCTCAATCGCAAATTTCATTTATGAAATGTTTTAATTTCGTTTTATTTATTAAACGAAATCTGATAAAATTTAAATTTGTTGTTTTATTTTGTTTAATTTGTTTAAACAATAAACTACGCACTAATTATACTGAATGTCACTTTATTTCTGTTATAATTGTTGAATATCACTTCTACTGTCCGAAATATTTACTGTTTTACACGTAAAATGCAATGTAAGATTAATATTACTCATTACTTTGATACACTGTATGTTATGGTACAGTACATGGCAGGTTCCCAGAAATTTTTCGTCAAGCAATAATTATTTATTCAATTAACAAGATAATCATTAAGGCTCATTGAGAAACACTAAGTTGCTGTGTGTCTAAACTAGTCGTTAGTGTGACCAACTGTACAGTTTTTGCCTGGACTATCCAGGATTTTGTGCGTAGCACGTCAATACCGCGTAAGCTTTACAGCGTAAGCAATACCGCTTATGCTATACCGCGTAATAATATTTTTAACAAAATATATATAAAAATAAAATGGAAAACAAACACTTAAAAGTTTATTTCTAAATAAATTTATTTTTAAAAATCTGTTATCAGTCTAATACGTTATAAATTTATTTTCGATTTGTAGATTTTCATAAATTCAATTTTATATTTAATTTTAAAAACATTTAATTAAAATATTTATTTTGTAATGCTCTACAGTTTTCTGTTAGAGAGCCTTCTTTCCCCAGTAAACTGAATTCAATCTTGTTTTATTTTATTAAGGTGTATGTAAAGGAGGGATTAATATTTTAGGTCAGCATAATCGACAATGTATTTAGGGATTAGTGGTCAAACCCCTTAAACCTCGGATGAGTAACATCTGTGTGTTAGTAATATCCGTTTAATACTATTGGACAGTTATGAATAATTTCGAAGCGCTTCTTTCGAAGATTGTAATTTAATGCCCTCTATGTTAAATTTTCTTAATTAAATTTTAAGTTTAGCTCTGAAATAAAAAGGAGTAAAGCAGAAAAACTAGTTTTATACCTGCTTGCGGGAACTCTATCTCCGCCTTAAAGAAATCAGAACAAGATTGACTTCAGTTTACTGGGGAAAGAAGGCTCTAACAGAAAACTGTAGTGCTATACGCGGTATTGCATACGCGGTCTCGAATACGCGGTATTGCTTACGCTGTAATGCTTACGCGGTATTGATATACGCGGTAATGCTATACGCGGTATTGCATAAGCGGTAAAGCTTACGCGGTATTGACGTGGAACCGATTTTGTGACCCATGCCAAAAATAAAAATTGTATGATAAAAACGCATTAAAAAGCTTTGTCCAGGTTTTTCTGGTGTAGTTTAACCAATGTCCAGTCAATTTCTGGAAAATGTACAGGAATTGTCTTATTAGAGTTGGTCACACTACTAGTCGTCATAAGTTTATAGAGCCAATGTTTCGTTAAACTATTTATTACATTTATTGAGTTCTTAACTGTGTATACAAATTCAAACAATCCTCTTTATATATCAGATTGAATTATATTTGATCACAAGTATATTGCAATTTCCCTTAAATATTACAAATAATAGTTATTAATACTTAAAGTGATTAAGATATCAATTTCAATAGAATTACACATTTCCAGGGGATAATGATTCATGTGAAATATCGAGTAATTTATGATTGACAGATCCCTTCAATAACTTTATAAAGTCTTAAAGTTTCACTATCAGGTATACGATTCAAATAAAAATGATTATACAAATTATGTTAATATGAGTTGAAAATAAAAGTAAAATAAAAATGGGTTGAGTTGAAGTTGGATTTTGATTTTGATTTTGATTTTTCAGTTGAAAATCAGATCTCATACAGAAATTTATAAAACTATTGTTCATTTTTTGTAGAAATGATTACTAACTCAAGTGTTTAATACATATATACAACTAATATATAATGGCCTTGTATTCACACATCACTTAGGGTGACCAACTGTTATTTCACTTTACCTGGAGAATGATGATAAGATTAATATTTCCCCCTGGAGTCCACCTTGAGATAAATTTTTTTATAATACCTGTACACCTCAAGCTCAAGGTCTTACCCCAACCTGGAGTATGGTCAATGAGGAAAATTCCTGGAGACTCAAGGTGAAACCTGGAGGGTTGGTCACCCTAACATCACTATATATTAAAGCATGAGCTTTTATACTAGTGATTAAAAATTTTGTTCCATTACCGGGAAATGCTAGTAGAATTGGAGATTAGCAACTGTAACGGTACCGTAATGGAGTGAAAAATAAAATTTTCCCGGTAATGCAATTAATTCGATTTTGATAGTGGAGTCTTAGTTGAATTTTACAATTTTTTTAAATAAAAAAACATATATATTAAACGCTAGAAATGCTAATTAAATAATAATAAATTTTTAATATTTTCAACTTTTATCCAAATGCTAATTCTCTAAAATAAATTCATGATTTACTTTTAGCAATAATTATTTCATTATTTAAAGATACTATGTATTATCTCAATATTCTACAAAATTAATATGTGTAGTGTAACGGTTTAGTGGAATTTAAAACGGCTGCTGCAGTATAATAGGATAATTTGTTTAACCTTTCAGGTAATAGAACGGTAGTGGGATTCTTGAGTTTGCTAACGGGATAATAACGGCAATTAAAATAAAATTATTGTCATTCGGAAATAAGCTCAAAAATGGTGAAAAATCTTATAAGTTGAGCTTGAGCTCTGAATTTTACATTAAGGTTAAGCTTGAGCGTAAGCTTGGAGCTTATAATGAACTCATATTTATACGAATAATTTAATTTTTTGCTTTAAATTATAAAAAAATTTTATAATGATTTAATCCTCTAAAAGCAAATTTTTCCACATAAATTATTAAGTAATTTCATTATTATAAATAAATATATACGTTTAAACTTAAAAATTTTCATTATCTTGGATACACAATGGGTTGAGTTATATTTCAAGCTCGTAAGTTCAAGAGGCTGAGCTTTGAGCTTGAGCTTAAGTGAGCAGGGCTCAGTAACCAACGAGCTCCGTGCTTGAGCTTCAAGCTCAGGGACATAAAAAAGTCGAACTTCAAGATCAGCTCAGCTCAGGCGGTTCCACGTCAATACCGTGTATTCTTTACCGCGTATAGCATTACCGCGTAAGCTTTACAGCGTATAGCAATACCGCGTAATAATATTTTTAACACAAAATATATATAAAAATAAAATGGAAAACATACACTTAGAAGTTTATTTCTAAATAAATTTATTTATAAAAAAGCTGATATTAGTCTAATACGATTAAAAATTTATTTTTCATTTAAAGAATTTCATAAATCAATTTTATATTTAGTTTTAGAACTATTTAATTAAAATATTTATTTTACGCTGTAATGCTATACGCGTTATTGATATACGCGGTAATGATTTACTCGGTATTGATATATGCGGTAATGATTTATTGATTTACGCGGTATTGCATACGCTGTAAAGCTTATGCGGTAATGCTATACGCGGTAAAGCTTACGCGGTATTGACGTGCTACGAGTTTAAGCTCACTTTGAGTTTTTTTCCATCTCTACTTAGTACCGGTAGAAGCGACAAAATAATAGGTTTAATGTTAAGGCTGTTACGAAAACTGAGATAAATATAAATTTAGCGCTTATTTTTATATCAGAGAAATAGAATGCTAAATAAAAAAATAAAAGAAAATTATTACAATAAGTAATGTGCACGTTATGCTAATGTTATGCTAATACCATCATTGCTCACTTGCATCCTTTTTATTTGTGAATGTGTCACTACACTATGTTAATACTTTAAGTTAATACAGTCATTACTTTAGTTAAGCATTAGTCAATTAGTTTAAACATTTTAACATCAGCTCATAACTCTTTATTACATTAGTCTTGATTCACTGTTTTTAGTGCTAAATATTTGGTCTCCAATTTATTAAAGACGAAAAAATTACATATCGTATCAAAACTAGTAAATGATCAAACTTTCAAAGAGAAAATAATGGTCAAAATAAGTGTAAAAGTTATATTTATCTCAGTTTTCATAATAGCGGTAACAGTAAACGTATTGTATTATTTGAGTGGTTTAACTTATCGGTCCAATTCTCTAGAATATGGCAAAAAAGATAGCTATCAGGTAACTTTGCATTCCATGTATCTATTAATTTATTTGTTTGTGATTGTGTATCACATATCAATTATAACTTTTCCTTAAGAAGTTAATGACCATCGAGTAAATTATGCCGATATTATTTTGAAAACCACTTTAATCGACAAAACAGATTAAAAGAATTTTCAAACAATTTCAAAAATATTAAATATTTATCAAAATTAAAATAAATTATGATATTATTCAAAGATTAGTCATTTTCTATTCACTACTGATAGCAATTTAGATTCACAATTAATAAATAATTTGTCGCAATAACTATTTCTAAATTTTTGTAGTACAGTATAGAAGTGATATGGAGTTAGTTATATGGTTAGTGCGAGAAAGAGTTGATTTCTAAAAATGAATGTGAGAACACAAAAGGTTACCAACTAATTTGTAATGGCCTTGTGTTCGCAAATACAATGCCAATAATTATACATATTATTGCATGAAATATATATTAGTGATTGAAAAATTATTTCGATTACTAATGGAATGGTATTCGAATTGAAGATTAACTCCGGCAATGAAGTGAGAAAAAAATATATAATTTTTCTGATAATGGACCGGAAATGGAATTTTTTGAATCAACAGTGGAATAACTTAGTAGATTAGTTGAATTTTATTATTTTTAAATACAAAAAAAACTTAAATATTAAAACTAAGTAATTAGTAATAAACTAGAACTAGAACTAAATTAAATAGTAATAAATTTTTTAATATATTAAACTTTTATCCCAAAACGCTGATTCCATAATAAAACGTGAGATCTATTTTTAGTAAACCAGTAATTATTTCATTATTTGCGGAGAATATGCATAATATCTCACTATTCAACAATTATAACATTAACTCACTCGTGAATGTGTTACGGTAGAGGTAATCTAAATATAAACAAATTTCATTTACACTATCAATACAGGTATAAGCGATAAATTAATAATATGTTTAATGTTTACGTCTATTATAAAAAAAACACTGAGATAAATGCGGTATAATCTTTGCGCTTATTTTAGTATTAAAGAAAAAAAAGATAAATAAAAAATAAAAGGTAATGAGTACATAACATTAATTACAGGTCACGTTAATGCTAATCACAATGTTTTTAGTGCTAAATATTTTGTCCGAAAAAAGTTACATTGAATCTAAGAGAAGAATCAAAACTAAAAGAAAATAATGACCAAAATAAGCGTAAAGATTATGGTTATCTCAGTTTTCATAGTAGCCGTGACAATAAACGTATTGTATTATTTGGACGGTTTTATTTATAAGAAAAGTGGTGCCAATTATTCTTTAGAATTTAGCGAAGAGTTTAAGAGTACAAATATACAGTATAAGAGTACAAATATTAACTATCAGGTAAAGCATGATTCATGCATTTATTTATTTATTTATTTTTTGTGTGATTGTGTATCACATATCAATTAAAAGTTGTAATTGTAAGATATAGTTCTAATGATATTTTTTTAAAGATTTTAGTTTGGACACCAATATTTTATGAATACTACAATTACGCAAATCTCGCAAATTTTTGTAAGTATTCGAACTGTATGGTCACTTCAAACCGAGCAAAGTTAAGTACAAGTGACGCAGTTTTGTTTCACTGGAGAAATATATTTAAGAATGATATTCCAACGTATCATTTACCGCATCAGAATTGGATTGTATTTAACTTAGAACCACCGGATTTCACTCAACCCGGGAGAATATATCCTATAATGTCTGACATAAACTGGACGATGAGTTACAGACGAGATTCCGATATTTATTCGCCATATGGTAAGGTTGTTGAGTGCAATAACAGTTGGAAATTTGAAAATAAATTTGAACGGAAAACAAAAGAGATTGCGTGGGCATCAGGACATTGTCTCACAGAAAGTAATCGTGAAGGATATATCAATGAATTGTCTCGTTATATGCCGGTCAGTAAATATGGCGAGTGTGGGAATTTAAAATGCGATCCACCGTTCAGTGAACATTGTTATAATCATTTTGCTGACACTTATAAATATTTTTTGTCGTTTGAAAACGCGGTGAGTTCTATAAATTAGGTTTAATTGAATGTACATTTTAAGTAATAAGTTTTAAAAATTTGTTCTAATCTTTACAGCTCTGCAAAGACTATGTGACAGAAAAACTGTTTAATATTCTTAGATATGACATCATTCCTGTGAGAAACTTTTATTTTCATATATATATATATATAGCTTATAACCGGAATCAGATTTTAACAGATTTAATAATATAAAATTAGGTGGTCTACGGAGCGGCAAATTACTCACAACTTTTGCCACAAAACTCATACATCGATGCCATGAATTTTTCGTCACCGAAAAGCTTAGCAGACTTTCTCAAAGATATCGCAAGTGACAAAAATAAATACAATTCTTATTTTACGTGGAAAAGTAAATATTGCGTTGAAGTCGCGGGTTTTATTAGTAAAGGTGGAAAAATTAATGTAAGGATTGTTTTCGTTCATTTATTATAAACGCAACGACAATTAAACTGAAGCTATCGAAGCTTTCATTAGCTTATATAGAGTTTTAGAGAATTATGTAAACATTCTTATTGCCTAAAATTATTGCATAATCACATACTATCATAAAACTTTTTATATAATCCATAACTTAACGGCTAAAGTTACAGAACTTCTTAAGTATAAATAAATTTATAAAAAAATAGTGGCAACAAAATTAAAAAAAACACTAAATTTTTTTTCTAAATAATCGAATAGCGACCAACATTTTTGTGCGATATTTGCGAAAAACTGAACACAGTAACAGTTACTGGTAATAAATTGCATGAAAATATAGTCGAGTGGTGGCTTAAAGATGCTAATTGTGATTTCAAAACAGTTGAAATGGGATAAACTTTTGATGGGCTTAACAATTCAATGGATTATTAAAGTGTAATAAAAATTATTCAATATTTTAAATTTCAAATATTAACTTAATTTATTTAAACGTCTAAAATTATAAGTTAAAAACTTAGTTGTAAATATGTTGTATATAAACTGAAACTAATTATTTTTATACCATACACGTGAGAGTTAACAAATATATAAATATAGTTATTTCTAAATTTAATAAAAAAAACTAAAATCGAGTTTGAAATTGCCTTCGAAGCACGTTTCTCAGAAAAATTATTAGCAACGCTATTATGCGTTCTTCAGTGTATTACCACATCAATCAGAATTTCACTACTTTGTTCAACCGATAATCGACCGAAAAATGACTTTTTATGACCGAAAAATCCGCTCCTTAAAAATAACCGCCATTGACATCTATTGTTTGCAAAACTCGTTATTTTGCTTTAAAGTTTTAAGCGTTTTTTTATTGCTAGTTTAGAAAGTTAATAATTATAAAACTTCATTAAAAATCTAAATTGATGAGATTATACTTTTAATTTATGTATACTTTATTTAGCACATATATTACATAAGGGTCACAAACTGTTATTTCACTATCTGTTGAGAATGTCGATAAACCTAATAATTTCCCCTTGAGTCTACCTTGAGATATATTTAGCGCTACTTAACTGTCTGAAGCATTAACTGCTTCAAAGCAAATAAACAAATTCTATTCAAGTTTCGCATCTCATCACACAACAGACACTCATTAAGACTTGAGAGACACTTTGTTGTTGTGTGTCGAAACAAACCGTCATAACTTTAAAAAGTTTTCAAGTTTCACTGTCAGGAATACCATTCAAAGTAAGAATGAAATATACAACTTATGTTGATATAATATTATGTAAAATAAAGTAAAATATAAAAGTAAAATTACAATGTGTTGAGTTGAAGTTAGGTTTTGTTTTTTCAGATGAAAATCAGATCATACAAAAATTTATAGAACTATTGTTCATTTTTTGTTGTTGAAATGTTTACTAACTCAAGTGTTTAATACATATATACAACTAAAATATAATGGCCTTGTGTTCACTTATCACTACGTTAATGCATGAGTTTATACTAGTGATTGAAAATTTTGTTCCATTACCGTGGAATGGTAGCAGAATGGTAGTGGAATTGGAGATTAATTAACGTATTTTAGTGATTTTCCCGGAATGGAATTAATTTCGATATTGATAGTGGAATCTTAGTTGAATTTTACTATTTTTAAATAAAAAAACTTAAATATCAAACGATGGAACTAATTAATTAATAATTAATTTTTAATATTTTTAACTTTTATCCCAATGTTAATTCTATAATAAAACTCAAGATTTACTTTTAGTAAGTAATAATTATTTCATTATTTGAGGATACTATGCATTATCTCAATATTCTACAAATTTAATAAAAATTTACTGTGAAAAAGTAGTGTAACGGTAGTGGAATTTAAAAAGTATGTGGTAATGGAATTAATTTTGTGAAATTTTCCGATAATGGAATAGTAGTTGATTTACACACAAAAGAACATAATAGAATAAATATTTTCATACACTACTTATACTCAGTACAGGTAGAAGCGACAAAATACTAGGTTTAATGTTATAGCTATTTTGCAAACTGAGATAAATAATAATCTCTATTGTCAAAGAAATAGAGTGATAAATAAAGAAAATAAAACGTAGACTAATAATGATTGCAATGAGTAATATGTGCGTTAATTACAGGTCACGTTAATGTTATGCTAATCTCACCACATTGTTGATCACCTTCTTTTTTATTTGTGAATACACTGTTTTTAGTGCTGAATATTTGGTCTGCTATTTATTAGAACCAAAAAAACATTACATATCGAATCAAAGCTAGTAATCGATGAAACTCTCAAAAAAAAGAAAATAATGGTCAAAATAAGTGTAAAAGTTATATTTATCTCAGTTTTCATAATAGCGGTAACATTGTTACATTCTATTGTATTCTTTTATTTGAGTGGTATTATTTATCGGTCCAATTCTCTAGAATATGGCAGAAAAGATAGCTATCAGGTAACTTTGCATTCCGTGTATTTTTTATTCTATTTGTTTGTGATTGTGTATCACATATCAATTATAACTTTTCCTTAATAAGTTAATGACCATCGAGTAAATTATGCCGATATTATTTTGAAAACCACTTTAATCGACAAAACAGATTAAAGAATGTTTCAAAGTATTAAATATTATGAGAAATTATTAGAATCACAATTATTAGATCGTTAAATTCAGTACTAAATTACGACTATTGAGATTAGACTATTACAGTACTAAATCTTTTTGTAGTATAGTAAGCGATAGGAGTGTGGAGAAAGAGTTGATTGCATAAAAATGCACGTGAGAATGCAAAAGTTTATCAACTAATTTGTAATGGCCTTGTATTTGTGAATTATTAGTATTGCATGATTTTATACTAGTGATTGAAAATGGTAGCGCGAAATGGAGATTAGCTCCGGTATTTGGAGTGAAAAAAATATAATTTTTCTGGTAATGGAACGGCAATGGAAATTTCGAATAATAGAATCTTAGTTGTGTTTTATTAATTTTTAAACTTAAAAAACTTAATTAATTAAAACTATTAAAACTAAGTAAAAACTAAAAACTAGAACTAATCAAATAATAATAAATTTTTAATATTTTTAATAAATAAATTTCATTCACTATTTAATGCCTCAGTACCGGACCGGTAGAAAATAAAATAATATGTTTAATAATGTTACGACTAATATAAAAACTAGAATGAACATTATAAATGGGCTCACTTTGATCAACATATCTTGTATTAAAGTAGTTTCTAAAGAATATAGATTGAAATTGTTGAGAAAACATTGTTTAGCAAAGTAATTTAAAAGAAAACAAATACAAATAAATTTTCTTAGCTAACAATTCTATCCATAATTTAAACTAAAAAATTTTCTTAACTTAAAAATCATTTCTTGTGATTAGTAATTCAATGAGTACACACATAAAGAGTTCACTCATAAATTAGTTTCAGTCTGTGTTCAGCACTCGAACAGTGAACATCACAAACAATTATGCGCGACTCTTCCACTGAAATGCCTCAACCTTGCTGTGAAGAATACATTTTTTTGAGGTTCCACCAATTAGCTTATACTATAAGCTAAAAAGTAGCGCTTCACAGCAATGCATGAGGCATTTCAGTGAAAGAGTCGCGTATGCTGTCAACTATTTAAGCAAATATTTTTTAGAACACTGTTGTGAAACATTTTCTTAACTATACATACTGTATATTACGGATTGTTTAAACAAAAAATTTTCTAAACAATTTTTATAAATCAATACGATAAAAATTTATTAAACTAAATTTGTTGTAAATTTTTTAACGGTATGTGCAAATTGATTGTTGGCTTATCTGTTAATTTTAAAAGTCTATTTTAACCGTTTATTTTCTCATTTTTAAGCCTCCTATCTTAAAATCCCTTCATTAATATAAAAAAGACTCCTGTCTACGGCATCCAGACGGACATTGCAAATCAAATAGCGCATTGATATAAAATCAAAGTGAGCTAAAAACCTGAGATAAATATAATCCTTGAGCATATGGGGCATGTTTAGAACAAGGGCGTCAACAATCAAGCATTATATCATTGTTGTTAAAATAATGACTTACTTAATTCTAACAATACACTAACCTATTGTTCACGCGCGCCTTCGGCGCACAAACTTACCTAAAAACTTAAGTCGAGTAAAAAACTTAATTCTATTGTTTAAAATACACATTATTGACGCCCTTGTTCTAAACATGACCCCAGAACGTGAATTACAGGTTACGTTAATGTTATGCTAATCTCCTTTTTTTTGAATACAATGTTTTTTTAGTGCTGATTAATATTTTGTCTCTAATTATTAGAATCGAAAAAATTTACATCGAATCTAAAGCGGAATAAAAACTTAAAGAAAATGGAGAAAATAAGCGTAAAGATTATATTTATCTCAGTTTTCATAATAGCGGTAACATTAAACATATTGTATTATTTGGACGGTTTTATTTTTAAGAATAATGGGTCCAATTATTCTCTAAAATATGAAAAACAATATACCGCTATAAAAGATAGCTATCAGGTAACTGTGATTCACGCATTTATTTAATTATTATTTGTGATTATTATAACTTTTCATTAATAAGTTAATGATCAGCAAGTAAATTATGCCGATATTATTGAAACTACTTTAAACGATAGAACAGATTAAAGAATGTTTCAAAATATTTGAATACATTATGATTTACTTTATGACTACTGGTTGGAAATTATTAAATATTTGTGCCAACAAATTCACTATTTTCTAGTCTTAAGGCTATCTTTTGTGGCATAGTTTTAGTGATAACGAGTTGATTTCTATACCGTATAACTTATATGAAAAAATTTGAAAAGTCTGATTGAGTAATAAATTATTACTAATAATGAACAGCACTCCATCTATAGCTAAATGGGAAATTTTGTGAGATAAAGTTCTAATAATATTATTTTTTAAAAAGATTTTAATTTGGACCCCAATATTTTATGAATACTACAATTACGCAAATCTCGCAAGTTTTTGTAAGTATTCGAACTGTATGGTCACTTCAAACCGAGCAAAGTTAAGCACAAGTGACGCAGTTTTGTTTCACTGGAGAAATATATTTAA
>JAQIVF010000253.1:0-27391 GCA_034698365.1 Steganacarus magnus
ATATTTAAGTTATATTTCAAAATAACTTTAATGGGTTTATTTAAATTAAACTCAAATTTTTTATTAGTGTAAGCGATAAAATTGGTGCTTTTGAAACTAAGTCGTCAAAAAAATTACCAAAAGTCAATGTCAATTAATTATTGAATATGAGATTTTAGAGATAATGAACTAAAATTAAAATTAATAGTTTTCTCAAATGTTCAAAAAAATAAATAAATAAAAACCAATACATCTGAGTCAGTGAGCGCTATTTGTATTAAATGATAAATTCATTGAGACATGCAATTTTTTTTTAAAAATGCAATGAAAAATTCCAATCATTAATTTTATCTACTATTAAAAACGGGAAAATTATAATTAATCACGTTCTGCAAGCTATACAATGGGTTCCGTAAGAAATTTCTATCACAATTACTAAAAAATTAAAAATTCTCTCGATTTACATTTTTATAGCGCCACATCAAAAGGATATCAGCGAACAACAAAATAATTTATGTGAATATAAATCATAAGATTTTTGCAGTGCGATTCGTGTTCTGGTCTTAACAGAATCTATGGTTAGAACAAAATTTTTGTTGCTCACAGTTACGCTCACTTGCGTGATCTCTCGCCTATGCATCCTATAATAAGCTATAGAGAAGCCTATGAGTAGAGGAAAAAATATTTTTCACGAAACAAGTTTGATATTTTCATAATAAATATAAAGGTATAATTTTCAGGATACAGTAATACTAAGATTTATAACATATTAAATCAATTTGATAACTTTCTAGAGTGCATTCACACTAATCATCAGTCAATAAAATTGATTTTCGCCATACATTAGCATTAAAATTAAACAACAACTGCGTTATTTTATCTTTTCCATTATATGCTTTCGTATGATTGTACGTATGAATGGTATCAACAATTTCAATGTAAAAGTAATTAAATTAATTGCTTTCAGATATGTGTGCTTTAAAAGTCTGTAATGGAATTTATCGTCTTTTAGCGAAAATCCAGCTTTTATTGAAAGGCGATAAAAAAGCCACCGTTGAAAGAATTTCATTATCTATTAAATCTTATAAGAGTTAGCTTTTTGTCATTTAGTTAGACTTGAATTTGAAAAATAATTGCAATAATTAGAACACATATGCTTATATCGCATGAAGTTTTGACATTGACTTATCATTTTGAACCAGAAAAAAATCACTCTTAAATAATTTATGTAATTAAAAATGAATTTTTTTATCGATACAGTATTTCCTTAATTTAATTATATATTTTTAAATCTAAATGCTAAGAATACTTTGATTGATATAACGGATTATCGATAACTCTAGGTTAACGTAATTCCGAACATAGCGTAGCAATGATTTATTGCGAGTTAAATCAAGAATGAAATGTCATGCACTTTAACAGTGAAATGTGAAAAAAATTCGTATTATTTAAAAATTAGAGTTGAGCACACAAACGGCATACCTGTCATGACTAGCGACTTGTCCTGTGGCTATAAGAAGTTTGTTTGGATGAATAGTAAGACATTTAATGTCATCGCTGTGTCCCAAATAGTGTCGTTGAATTTGATCCTCAACATTATAAAGCACAACAACGGCAGCAATAAAATAAACAATTTCACCGGTGGGTAATAAAAACAAGTTATGCCTACAGTCCCGTCCTCTGTAACCGTAACTAATTCGCAATGAATATGAGACAAACAGAGAGGAAAATCAGCGTTAAAAAAACGTTTTTCAATATTTAAATAGCAGGTGTTTGTGAAATATTTAGCAAAATAGAGAAAGTTATTTAGAAAAAAAGACAATAGCATTTTTCATAACATGGAAACATAAGTTTACCGTGAAGTGTGTGTTTGTGTGTGTGTGTGTGTACCGCTTAACACTGACATACTTTTTTCCGTTCAATTATTATGATATTTTATTGTGATTATGTGTATTAATAATATGGAAAATTAAACACGAAAACAAATTGGTTTGAACATTGATAACACAGTGTTATACTTACACCCATTCCAATTTAAGTCGTTGCGTGGGCGGACTGTTTACTTTATTTAGTGTATAACTTTGAAGCAATTCGGTCGGAATATGCATCACAAGCGGTCGTCCTCTCAGAAATATGCGAACCATTCCCTCATCTGAATAGCAATTAATATTATGCCTCTTTAATAATTATTATAATTTCATTTTAATTATTCTTCGTAAAATTTTTATTTTATTATTTTTAAAAAAAAACTACATGATTATACTTTATTAGCGGTTTCGACGTGCAGATGCTATTTTAAGGTAATTTACGATAAATGCGTTACCATTTAGTGTACTATCCTTTAATTGGAGTTTTCTACTTTTTTTTAATGATGGGCGTTAGAGATTTATAATGAGACGAACCGATTATAAGTTAAAGTGTATTATATTTGCAAAATAAGCATACAAACTGTTGCACAAAAAATGTTTAAATATTCAGATATTTTGAAGCGAGTATAAAAAAGTGGTAAATCAAAAGAAAAGCAAAGTATAGGAGAATAAAAACGAGGAATAAAAATGAAAAACATTTCAAGTTTATTAACTGTCATCCCTTAAAAAATAGATCAAATTTTTCTGAAGGAAATTGTCTCATAAATTCAATTTTGTTTGTTTCGCAATTTAGTTTTTTGACCCCAATATTAATATATATATGCGGTTTAGTTTTTTTTAGTACTTCTGTTGAAATGTTTATTTTAATTTATATGAACAGTAAAACTTTTCATAAGAGCAAAAATATTTTTAAAAAATAAATAAACAAAACTAAATCAAAACTGAAATGTTTTTATATCCATTTTAAAGCGGGTTAACACCCGATCTTAAGGAAGTTAATGTTAAAGAGAAAAGTGGAAACGTGTTGCTAACATACGATATATTTCTAAAAACTAGAATTAAATGTTACCGATATTGCGATATTAAGTGTCCAAATCGGGTCTGAAGTGAGCATTAAAATCAATTTATTTTCGAAATATAATTAAAACTTCTCAACTTCGTAGTAAATCATCGATTAGATTCAATTATATATCAAATATCTTTGGCATGATTTATGCCATTCTAATCCCAGCGCATTAAGCGGAGATCATGTACACGTAAATCTTAACATGCTTTCCATGTTTTTCGGTTATTCGCCAACAAATTTATGTGGCACTCAATGGCTTAACTGAGAATTGATGGTAACATTAATAGAAAATTTTATACAATATCGGTGCAGTAAAAAAAAGAATAAAAAATATCTAATGATTGTATTTAAAAAACCATAAAAAAAATCTCATTCGAAGGTATTTCAAAGGTACGAAAACTAAAACAAGTTTTATTGCTACTCCTTTTTTAGAAGCACAGCAATCTTTTAATATAAATATTTGACGATATTTTTTATTTCTTTATTTATTCCTGTTCTCTCTTCAATGAAAAAACTATTATAATAAAATACCCCGCAGTTATGCTTTAGCAAAGTTTTATTTATTTTATTTATTTATTTAGCGTTTGTAATACACCGATGAATTTTTTGGGTGCCGTTTTGTAGTTAAGTCTATTTCAAGTGAATTATAAATAATTTTTTCTTTACTTTTTGCAAATATTTTGCCAAATAATGATCGAATGTGTGCTTCACTTTTTTTCAATATGAAAAGAGATTTTTCTTATTACATAATACTCATTTCAACCGGTCGTTGAACTAAATTGTTGGGAACTATACTATAAAAAAATGAAATTTAGGGAAAAAACTTTAGCCAAAAAAGTTTTCGGAGCACATTAAAAAAAGGCGAATCACACTAAACATTTGAAAAATATTCTCGATATTTTAAGTCTCATTCGATCTGTGATTCCACAGCAAAACAGAAATATACTGAAGTAATAATCAATTAAATGTGAGAAAAATCCGATATTTGACGAAACCGACAGCAAAACAATTTATTATGAAATAAACTGTCAAATATAAATTATGCTCATCTCTGGAGGGAAGGAATATTAATAAAAATTATTCGCTTCAAGCGGAATGCGTTGTCGGAATACAACTCAAATTAAACCTTTGATGCGCCCACTTGTAAACACAGAGAGCGGAAAAAAATAATGTTTTCGTTTTCCGCCACCAAAATACGTGGGATCACATTAAAATTTTTGATATGATAATAAAAAAAACAAATAAATAAGTGAACATGCATGACACAAACCTTGATTAAAGGTCGCTTCTTTAGTGCTAAAAAAAGAAAGAAAATGATTATATTAATATATTTTGTTACGTTTCAATTACTATATTTTTTGTTTAAAAAAATCAAGAGTTATTTTTAAGTTAATGAATATAGAGTTTTCTGTTAAAAGGAATTAATAGTTAATATAAGCTACAAACAATATTAATACTAATAAACTACAATACGAAAGCTGTATTACTACAAGAATATTCTGGTTTCGCATGCAATTTCAGGAACAATTTGTCGCAATGTTTTCTTATCTGGAAATGCAACGGAAATCTTAAGATTTGACGCCAACCACCAAATCGTTAAAAAAACATAGATAAGGAATGTTCAAATTTTTTTGTGAGAATATTTTGTGAATTCAAAGCAAACATTTATAACATATTTCAAATATAACTTATAAATGGTTTTTGTTACCCATGCTTGATGTGAGTCATAGATGCAGATGTAGGCCTCATTACATGCAGATTATACAACGAGCCACTAGTAATCTTTCTAAATGAGAATATATATATATATGTATATATTTCTTTTATTTTTGCTTTTTTAGAGATGATATTTCGCCTGTAAATAATTTTTTTAAGGAAGTAGTCATCTATTTCATTAATGTTTTTTTTCTGCTCTCAAAAAAAAACATTTATTAAACTTTTTTCTGTTTCCTTCAAAGAAATTACTTTTTGGTGAATGTAATTATGCGTTTAATTCTAACGCTGACGAGTGCTGCGTTGGATGAGCCAAATCAAAACGCAATTAAAAATAAATGGCTGGCAATCGAAAAGAAGAATTCATACGAATTTCGAAGCATTACACAACAAATGATATTTTTTCTCTGATACGCGCCATTAAATAACGATTAACACAAATACAAACACAAAATTAAACATTCATGCTAAACAAGACTAACGTTAGAGTGACTTATCTGTTTGACTATCAATAATTATCAGTTACATCATACGAGATAAAAATACAAACATATATATATCCGTAACTTTAAAATTTGTTTTTCTAGAAAAAATGTTTTTTGGATCATTAATTTCACTTCTAAATTACTTTAACATATTCGGAGATTTTGGAAACTTAACAAAAAAATCTCAAACGCGTATCAAAACAAATAATTAGTTACTAGAGTTACCGCAATGTTTTCTACGACATAATTCTTTGCGTTAAGTATTGATAAGTTAACAGTCGCATAATCGTTTATTCCTCTATACTTCAAAATAACACAGCAATCTTATACTATTAACACAGCAATCTTATACTATTAAGGCTAAGCTGCTATGATCCATGAATAAGTAAGTTAATTAAAAACGTAAAAATAAATCGCTTGAAAAAAATAAGAAAAAAATATTCACTCTATTGGTTTAATTTATAAATAATTTTTCGATCATTAGAACTGGTATATCATATCATTAATTTTATGCGACTCCCAAGATATAACTATTAATAGTTTTAAGTGCAAATAAAAATAATACCCCAAAAGTTTTAAATTAAATCAATAACTACAAAAAATGTTGCACCAAATCTCTTAACTGTGTAATAAAAAACTTATATATTTAGAAAATTCTCGCAATACCAAAGTAACTTATTATATAGGATTGATTTGTTTTGATATATTAAGTTTGGGATCGTAATTGTTTGTGGCACTCATAAACGCTGAGAATGCATAAATAAAACAACTTATTATTAGACGATAAATTTGATTAATATATTTACTGAACGCTCGACTGGCATGACAACACATACTTATTAGCGATATCAAGATTATTTCCGCGAAACTCTTGACTGGCGGACCATTTCCTCATAGACATTAGGTTGGAAGTGGACGCCGAATGCGATCGGTTTGGTGTCGGTGTGTGTCGAGGAGAAGCGGTCGGAGTGATTGTCCGATTAAATGATATTGATTTGTGATGCGATGGCGATGGCGATGGCACCGGAGACGCCGAGTTTGAACTGTGGCCGCCTTCGCTCTGCAGCGAGTTATTGGACGGATAATTGTTTAGCCTTCGGTGGGCATTGTTCACGATTCCGTTGCCGTTGCCGTTCATATTACTAACGTTGTTGTTGTTGCTAATCACCATCGAATTATTATTAATATTATTATTGTAGTTCACGTCTCCCCTAACGTTGTACGGGCTTCTAATATTCGTGCTGTACATCGAAGAATTCGAATTAATTCGTAATGGAGATATATGTGATGCTTTCGTAGCGTTATTGTTATTATTAGGCACATAATTGGACGTTATTACGGATGCTATCAAAAGTGTAAAAAATGACAATAAAAATAAAAAATTTTAATAAGCAGTTTAACGCAAAAAATCTTTTGCGATAAATATATCATAAATTTTTTTGGTTTGACGATAACTTTAAAACTTTTTTTAAAATATTACAGTAATACATAGTTTCTATTAAAAACACTTTGTTATTTTCGTGAATATGTAAATTAAGGGCAGATCAAAGCAACACAAAAAAATAAATAACTATTTCATGATAGAATGATATGATAGAACTTTAAAAAACTAGTATTTTCTTTATTTGTTATTCTATTTTAATTTTAGTTTGAGGTAATTTTATGCCAACACAGTTTATATAATAAGAAAGAAAAAAGTTAATAAGAGTTCTAAGAGTTCGTTTAAATAATTCGTTAATGATTATCATTAAATTTAGATGAACTATAATTAAAAAAGGAGTGAAAATCACTTTTCGAGTAACTAGTATTTTTAGCATAAACGGAAAACAAAAATAACAACTGTAACAAACCATAAACTAAAATTTGGAAAACAAAATTATATATAGTTAGCAAAAATAATTAAAATATTTTTTTGTTTCAACCAGACTAAGGCTGAACTTAATTGCAATGACTTTATTTCACTCAAAGTCACTGCCACTTGGCTTAGTTAAGCGAAAATTATATTAATCTAACTTATGACCGATTTAGTTGTATCACAAACACACGAGATTGTAATTACTATTTAAATTACATTAATAAAACTTTAAACACACGTCTAGTCAATCACAAAAATCGGTTAAAATGCAAATGCTGTGGTTTTTTTGTTACGGTAAACAATTAATTGGTTATTATTGATTGGTGTCACAAGTGAAACCAAAAAATAAAACAAATAAGAGTCGCATTCTTGTGATACATAATAAATGATTATATAAATTAAATAAGAATTTACTTTATTAACTCATTCATTATAGATTCGTGTGCATGTGTGACACAAATCAAAAATAAAACGAGATCACAATTTGATTGTTCAGAAATGACCAGAAACGCCACACTCCTATCAAGACGTGTTACACAATCCATTATTTGTTGAGATTAGAATCAACAACAAAAAAACCAGTTTAGATAACTATAAAGCTATAATAATTGCGCTAAAGTATTATAATTGAAAAGATGCATGGGATTCATGCAAATAAGTGACCCTCGAATGCAGTCATTGTTTTTAAAGCATGCTAACCTTACTAAGCAACGTTTGATCAGGTTTATCGAATAAAAGGTATTTTTTGTTTAACCAGAGAGACATATACAAGTAAAGAAAACTTGATAGAATTATTTTTATTATTATATAATAGACTCAACTTAGGATTGAGTTGAAGAAAAAAATTTAATTTATTAAAAAAAATTCCCTGTGCATAAAGAAACTATTTATTGCAACAATGATAAAAATGATTGCGGACATGTATATAATAAAAATGTTAATGTGTATTATTATAGAAATAATTTCTGTGTAAGAGCCTGAACAGTGTACACAACAGCATTTAATTACTGATAACACCGCGATTAAATGTGTATGAAAAGAGGTACTGTTACAGTACATCATATAGTATTCATAAGAGCATTAAAGAAATCGCTTCTAGTACTAAATATACATTGTGTGTGTCGGACGTGCCTTTCATGACACTTTTTACTAATCATTTCCTAATTAGTTTTCTTGAATGTCATGAATAAAATAAATGCACTGAAAAAGTTATATAATATCGATATTTATTTTTTTTAAAAAAGATAGCCGACATTACTGTTGCGTACAAGTCAAGTGAATGAATATTCTTTATACGAATAATAAACTGGTTTTACAATCATCTCAAACTATAACAAAAGAGTAGATAGTATTTCCTAAAAACAAGTTTTCCAAAAGAATAATATACAATAGAGTGTAACATGTATCGAAAACTTTTCGAAGAAGTGATAAATTCAGTGAATAAAGAAAAGGGTTCATAATATTTAGCGAAGAAAATACGCGTTTAAAGTAAAATAAATAAATTTTATGCTTAAAAAGGGGAAAAAAGAAAAAAAAGCGCTGCAACAACACAACACAACTGTTACAGCACTCTATCAATCACTTAACACTAGACTCGAAAATTATATGGTAGTATTAGTTCGCAAAATAAAATTATTTATTAGCCAAAAAAAACATTATCAAATAAACAAATCAAACAAACTGGCGATTGATAGTATACCTCTGCCCTCCAGTTGCGTAACCCTTCGTAACACATCGGCTAACGTACTCCTTAGGCACACAATTTCGTCGGCCTGGTCTATGATTTTCTTCTCCAAATCGAGTACACGTTGCTGTAGCACATCGTTGTCGTGATCGGTGTGATCGTGATTGCTGTTCGAGCTGTTCGATAGGAAGCTGTCATCTGATGATAATAATAATGTCATATCACGTAATTTGATTAAGCGATTAAACAAAGATCACAGTAATATTTTGATAAACAAAGTCTAAGAATATTTTTAAAAAACCCTATATATATGAAACTTAAAATCTATGTTTTCCTTATGTGTTTAAAAAATTTTTTAAAGTTATATTTACAGTGAAACAGAAACATAAAAAGTGTTTTATTAAACTAAGAATGTAGTAATGGCAACAAAAAACTCTCTGATTATGTGCCCATAAACTCTATGCACAATTATATTGAAGTAGTAAAAAACAGTATGTAAACGCCTTTATACATTAAATACGTAATCGTTTTTTACCATTAATTAAAAGGCGATTTATATAATTTCGAAAAAACTAATTATTATCAATTGCAGATTTAATAAAAGTGTAATAAAAAATCAATTAAAAAAAGAAATCAAACCTATAAATAAATCATGAAACTAAAAAAAACTAAGCTTTTACTGAATCTATGAGCGTGTAATTTATGCATACTTTTCGTAATAATTATCTATAATTTTTTGCGCAAAATAATAATTTCAAAAGAAATCACAACAGTATTATTCAAGAGAAAATATTTTTTGCATCATTACTATAATGCTTTTTATTAAAGTTTATTTTTATTTTTTTAATTTAAGAAAATTATTGTAGCAAAAAATCGCTCACAACACTTAATAATACGCAGTTATGCTTATGGTTTGCGCTACACTACACTATTATGATCACCATTACCATCACATTATAAAAATATTAAAGAGAGCGACAATTGTTACCAAAAGATAGAGAGAGAGAAAAAACGAATATAAAAAACTAAAATATAATAAAAATATGTCAAATATTACCATTATTATTGTTGCTGCTGTTACTGGTTATAATAATAGTATCGCCGCCACTATTATTATTGGTGTGAATATTGTCACCAGAGCTACCATTAACGACAATGTTTGCCGTTTCATCACAATCATTACTGCCATTTAATTTTATTATATCCATCGTCTCTAATCCAATCAATGCCATCATTAATTTGCATTCACAGATATTATATCTACTTTATTATATTATAATATATATATCACTTTTGTGGTATTTTTTCTCGAAAATCAATTCTCTTTTTTTAATCAATAAAAACCAAACATAAAAATAACTGAAAACAAAAGTTTTTTTGTTTCAAACCAAAAATTGCTTAAAAGTTTTGTCACAAACAAAAGAAAACTGCAAATTATGGTAAAAAAATATTGAAAAATAATTCAATCCATCACTTTCTGTTTGGGACGCACAACAGAAGGGAAAAAACTCGAAACAAAAGCGAAAACTGTACTTATTTGAGTGAAACCGAATACGACATCATTGGTCTCGCGTTATAGACATTTGGTGAACACACGAGCAAAAACGCCGGAAATAGCATTTGTTTGATTGGCTATTGTGTGTCGCGAATATATTTCGCTGTGCATTCAATATATAATAAAACTATCGCTGCGTTTTCCCTCTCTCTTCGTGAGGCAGTGGCGAAACACACAAAATCAGTTTTTATTGTCTCTCTCTTTGCAAGGTCTACAACACAAAGCTTGACCAGTGATGCGAAACTAATATTTCAAAACACAACCAATTCAATCATATATTTATTATATCGCGAGTCAAACAAAATGCGTTTAAATCATTATTTACTTCGAAAGTATTTCAATTCGATAAAAAGCGATGTACACTTAACAAACTTAAATAAAACAACAGTTGTGTGTGTCTGTACTGTTACATAAAAAAACTGGTGACTTCTAAACAAATTTCACGTACAGATGCGAACAATAGTGTGAGAGTTGTGTTGCGTAATATAAGAGTTATATTGTCTGTTTTAGTGTAGATATATGTTCTACTGTACTGTCAGTTAAAGGTATGCGCGAGCACTTGTGAAACTAAACACTGAGTGAATGAATACAGTATTATGATATCAATCGCTAACACAAATTATTATATGTGTAGTTACTGTTAAAACGCCCTTTTATACAGTAATTACGTCGTAGTAATACGTTTTAGTTGACAAAACTTTCGATTAAAATGTTTGCGCTTAACTGTTATTTATAAGTATATTAAATTAAATACACTTAATAACCATATTATTATTATCCGATGTTAATCTTAAAAAATAATTATTCACTTGAGTGTATTAAAGTTAGAATTATATTAGAAAATAGAAACGTATTTTATTAATGAGTGTGTGTTACACTAAACAATAGGGAAAGTATTCAATTAGACAACATTCGTTAGTAAACACCACAACAATGGTCAAGAAATCAAAGTAATATTTGCTAATAATTAAACGTATTGAAAATAATTGTTTTGTTTATTTTCGCTTAGATTTGTATTGGTTATGATGAGAAGTCTGGTGTCTGGACACCATTATGTTACGGTTCGGCCGCGAAATAACGACAAATTGGAAACATTTCGCTTCGATCCAATGAGTATACATTATGATAATTATATAATCATAACTATTTTTCAAATTTACATATTAAATGTAATTTCACTTAATATTCATTGACAGTAAATCAGTACTCGGTTTATGTGGAGAAATTTAAAATCAAGTCAGCGCCATATTAGACGAATATTTAAATTAAATCTGAATCGATTTGTTTTTGTGTAAATAAATTTATTTTTAGTAATTATAGTAAAGTAATTTATGAATCATTACTTGCAATAATTAAAATTTATATAATGTTTTTCAGATCTCTATCCTTATCTCGTATCAAAATATGAATACATTTTTAAAATCGACGTTCGCTTGTCATAACTTATCCTTAAACTTGATATATTAATGCAATCTCTAAGTTATAACAAAATCAAAATTCGCTGAATAGATAATAATATTTGATTTTAAATTACACTGTGGTTACAATTTTTGGTAAAAACGTTTTAATTTTATTTAAATAATCAAAGATGTTATTAGTTACTAGTTTTATAGTCTCGATATAATTTGAAAAAATTACAAAAGCAAAAAGTATTTGCTAATTAATTTTATTGTATAATAATATTTTCAATTAAAAAATCAATTTTTTCGAGAACTTAAAAATCTTAAATACAGAATCATTAACAAAATACTTGAAAATTAGGCCAAAAATATAAAAATATCGATAAAGTTCGATGTGAATCGCAGCGATGACATTGAAATAACACTTATAGCTACAGCAGCGCAATCTTTCCAATAACTCACTCATCAAGAAGTTTTTAATCTCATAAAAGCGTAACAAACCTAATAGAGAGCGCAGCTATTGATAACTTTTCGCAAGTTATATATCGTGGTTCGCACTGATTATCAGCGAATCACTGGCATGTATTGAGCACATGCTCATAACTTCCACTACAAATGCGCGCTTCTCTAACGAAGTTTTTCAAACAAAAAAATTACATGACACGCAACTGTTGCATAAACATTATATTTAAGTTTATGCTAACGATTTACTCATTGTTTGAAAAAATTTCAAGTAAATAATGAACTAAAGATTACCACTTCTGTTAACACTTAAATATATGTAGTACTGTAATGGTATGTTTTGTATCCATTAGTTTTGCATTGACGTGTGGCTCTCATTGAGACCGCTGTTCACTACAAACCGATGTCTACAATATGGCAACCGATCGCTGCCAACAATCAATCGAATGCTGGTTCAGACCAATGCTCGTATTATTCCATACCTAATCCAATGCCAAACACCGCAGAGATTTTGAGAAAACAAAAGCACAGATTAACAGAGAAGTATTGATTTTAATTAAATTAGCAGTGAAACCAGTATTTGAAATGATTATATACTGAATGAGCGGTTGTTTGAAATGGTTGAACACTTCACACTACTATTCATTTTTATATATTACTTGTTTCAATCACTTCAATTGTTGCACAAATATCCACATTTCAAAAAAACAAATTTCGTTTAATTATAGGCTTCGCCACAAGAAAATCATTGATTTAATAAGTGAATTGAGTGAAATGATTGGTCTGAATGGCAAACAAAAGCAGGTTTGTTTTTCAAATCATTATAATCATTTTGTTTTCAATACCATATAACGATGATAATAATAATAATCAAATATTGTGTACAGAACTGTGTATTAAGCTGTGCTTCTCGTTACGCACTGTTTCTGACGGACATCATCGATATATATAACCAATCATCCACTCAATCGTGTGTCAATTTGCATGAAATTCACAGTAAAGCATGTGGTATTTATTAAATTTAAATTCATTAAATTATTATAATATAAATTTAGATGTTTGCTATTATTCTAACAGAACGCGTGGCTTCGCTTCAAACCAGCGACTCATCGTTACAACCAAAGAAGAAATCGTTAAAAGCTTCGCGAAAGAGAAACAATTGTGATATCGGGTATTGCGTTCTAACGGACACAATATCGCAATACTACGCCACTGAAACTGTGATAACTGATCCACAACCACAATCATATGACGAACAAATTGTGATGCAATCGCCAATCAAAACCCCAACTCCCGATCACTGTCTACCATTAAAAAAACGCGCACGAATGCTAATGTATACCGATATGATATAACCTTATTATTAATCACATTTCGCACCAAAACTCCTCTTAATTTATAATAGAAATTTAATTATAAAAAATGTGATTTATTATCAATAGTTCAATGAAAAAACATTTAATTCTAAGCTTATTATCATATAATGAATAATTTCTAGTGATTTTTAGGTAAATAATTTCATCGCAATTGTATTCAACTTATATACCGCACTGTATATCTCATTACACGCCAATTATCAAATATTTAATTAATTTTGTGATAGCAATGCAATACCCGATGCAATCATTTTTAATTTTAGAATTTCTAAATAAAATGTTTTGATGCAACAAAACGAAAACAAAATAAATCATTGACTAAATGAATAATTTAATAGAAACTTTATCTTAAGAAAGCGTATTATACAAGAAAACCCTGACTAAAAACAAGATTACACTTTTAAATTGTCTATTTTATTACATTGTTTTATGGCTGAGGCATTCTTCTCATATAAATTACAAAACCTAATACCAACGCTAATCCAGTCATTAAATACAAGTCCCAATCAGGTCCCAATAATTTAGTAATATTTAAATTATTGAATATCGATTCAAAGTTATAATCATTAAACGATTCGAATGTGTATACGACTCCAAGTTTAATCCTAGCGATAGCGACCGGCACTTGAGCGTCAACACTGGTCTCGGCCGCCATATCGTAGTAACGTTTCGCCAAATGAATGTCCCGTTTAAGTCCTAAACCGAGTTCGTGCATATATCCGAGATTGAATAATGCCTGCGCGTTGTGCTGAGTCTCCGACGCCATTCTGTACTGCGAGGCAGCCATTTCGTAGTCAACTTTGGTGCCGTGACCGTAATAGTGGTAATCTCCGAGTTTCACTCGCGCCACAGAATATCCCTGCGCTGCCGAACGACTCCAATACATGAGCGCTCGCGTGTGGATCTCATTTTTGTCGAACAAATCTGTCACTTCGTTGCGGTCTAATATGAACGCGGCATTACTTTGTGCCACTTCGTAACCCAATTCCGATAAGAAAGCATATCTGATAAATGCTTCCGATGTTCGACCATCTTTATAATCATTGTGAGCCTGCGTTAACATAGTGCCCCAATGGCCTCTTTCCGCCACATTCTTGAACAGTTCAACCGCAGTATTACACGACCGTATAGTTCCAGTACCGCTCGCATGCATTTGAGCCAAATTGAAGAATCCTAAAACATGACCGGATTGTGAGGCCATTGTGAAGTACTTGATGGCGGTTCGATAATCACGCGCAACACCGTATCCTTTTAAATACATGAGACCAAGTTGTAGCTGTCCATCAACCCATCCCTGAGCGGCCGCTTGCGAGAAGTACTTAAACGCTTTGGTATAATCTTTGGCCACTCCTTTACCATTCAGATACATTAACCCGAGACCACTCTGTCCAACAGCATTGCCTTTTGTTGCCGCCATTTCAAAATACTTGAGCGCCGTTTCATTACTTTGCGGAACGACATTACTTCCTTCTAAATGCATCTGAAATATAAAATCAATTAATAAATAATAGCATCGCTTTACGAATACGAGTTTCAAAATTACTTTTCCCAGAAAAGCCATTGCGTTCGCATTGCCAGCATCAGCCGCTTGAGTAAAATAGTTGAGAGCTCTAACGTGGTCCTGATCCACACCACGTCCGCCCTGATAGTGCAGTTGTCCCAAACCAACCTGCGCTTGAATGTCTCCCTTATCAGCCAAAAATTGGTAATATTGTATGAGATCATCGTCGAGTACACCAGAAAAAGAGCCTGGATTTTCGAGTTCGTCCAAAAGACGAACTCTCTGGATAACGGTTCCGCCGGAGAATGACACGTCTTTTTCAACTATTTTTGCCACTCTCTGATAATAACTAAGTGCTGATTCGCAGCTGGACATCACTGAAATACCAGACCAGTACCGAAATCCGAGCGCCATTTGAGCGAAAGTATTGCCAGAAGAAGCAGAAAAAGTATAATAAATTAACGCTTTTGATTGACTCGGACTCACACCTAAACCAATCGCGTGCATAAGTCCTAAATACTACATAAATAATAAATAATTTTTATAAGTATAAATTAATAATAATTATAACAAAATTAAATATATAACATATGTGAAACTTATAGCATACCAATTGGGAGATTGCATTTCCCTTAAGTGATAGACTATAAAAATATTCTCTCGCCAGTTCGATGTTTAACGGTAAATGATCGCCAAATAAGTGCGCGATGGCGACCATCTCTTGAGACTTTGAATGATTTAATTTGGCGCTCTCTTCTAATAGAGCATACGCTTGTCTGCGATCTGGTTTGCTGTTATTGAGTAAAGCCATCGCTGATGAATGCAATTCAATCGCTTTCTTGTCGCTTTCAGTTAGCTCTTCCTCAATAATCTCCTCGACGTCTTCGATACTATCGATGAAATCATTAAGATTATCTTCGCTCGCAGTTTCGTCAGTTTTCTCGGCATTCAGTTCACTGTCATCTTCGGCAAGAATTTCGTTGTCAAACGCGTTAACATTATCGCTATTTATCACAGTTTCGTCTTTTTTGATACTCTCATCACTATTATTATCATTGTTTTCAGTCAGTTTTTTATCACTTTTACTCGATGATCGCTCGTCATTGTCATTGTCATTATCGTCCAACGCATCCGATAATATAATGCAGCTCACAATTAGTAATAGTAATAATAACTTCCGTCTTTTCATTATAATTTCGAAATTTTTAATTTGATTTTTAAGTTTTTCGGGTTTCGCTTAAGAAATTATATTATTTAAAATTTTCGCACGACTAATAAAATCACTGACCAAAAAACAGTTGTTAACTAATAATTAATTCAATAAATTATCAAACTTTTTTCGATTTAAAATAACTCGTGATTAGATTCATCATTGTTGACAACACAAACGGTTTTAATCGGTGAAAGTCATTGCAATAATCGCTACCTTATTGTAGAAATTTGTAGAAACTTTGCTGAATCGTAACAATTAGTATTGTAGTGGCTTATGATGACGATAAAAACTTAATAGTCGTTGGTGTGATTGATAACACATTATTTTCGCATCACACAAACACACGTCAACTTTACTTTTTATTTATTTGTGTATTGGCTGTTGCCGTGACAACACGTTTCAGTGGCGCAACTAATCAAATATGCTGTACTGTTAGTCTACTGTTTACTGTATCAAACTATCGTTCACTATTTTTATCATTTAACTTTTATACATTCATTTATTAGATTTTTATTTTATTATTGTTTGAATTGCGAATACAAGTGGTCTTTAATTTTTTAAAAATAGTTTTAAACATTTGTAAAAATTTAACGTATTCTAATTAATATTTAATATTATATTTTAAAAATTGAGATTCAGAGTTAAAGGTTTTAAAAGTAGCCTCGAGCCCGAGTCAGGGTTTTACAAATCTTTTTTCGAGTCCAAGTCTGAGTTCGAGTCTTCGACCTTTCCTTCTATATTTTTAATTATTAGTGTAAAATTTATGTTTTTTAAAACAACTTTCTTTAATGAATATAGATATTGGTATACAATTTTTCATATAAAAGTGATACCACATTAAATAATGGAGTTATCACTAAAACAATTCTCTGCGCTTTCAAGTTTGATAGATTTACTTTCACGCTTGTGACTTAAAAATCCTATATAACTCTATAAAATGATCATATGTAGAGGGTTCCACGACTTTATAGCAAATGCTTTACAGCAAACGACTTTATAGCAAACGACTTTATAGCAAAAGACTTTACAGCAAATTTATGTTTTTACTGATAAACAATAATAAATAACAGAAATAAATTGAGAATAAAATCTTATATTAAACGAACTAATTGATATTATTGTCTTAATGTGACAATAACCAAATATTTTGATAATAGGTTCAATTGTTTTCTTCGTTTAATGTAAGATTTTATTCTCAATTTATTTCTGTTAATTATTATTGTTTATCAGTAAAAACATAAATTTGCTGTAAAGTCTTTAGCTATAAAGTCGTATTTGCTATAAAGTCGTTTGCTGTAAAGTCGTGCTACGCATGTAGAGTGATAGAGTGAATGAGTAATTTTATAATTCATATATATTTGCAATTTTTGATATTTTCTATTTTCATAGTCACCTTAAGTACTAGTAAGAAAAATAAATTTAATAAACTTTTAATTAATGCAAAAAAAAATTGAAAATAATTTTCAACTTTACTTTTAAATTCAATGTGGTTTGATATTTCTGTTATAACTCTAGTATATAAAAAAATTGTTTTATTTGATTTAAATAAATGATAGAGAGTGGGAATTTAAACGACAAAATTGAATTTGAATAAATAAATAAATGAGCATAACATTAAATAATAAATCATTCGCGTAGATAAATGTCGATTAAACTAAAACAATATTAAGTTACATAAAACTTCAAGTGAGCACCGCTTCGACAACAAAAAATTAAATGAAAGGGTATCCAAAAAATGTAAAAAACTAATTAATTCAACAATTTATTACGGAAAGTATATTGAATATAAACTTGTTATTTAAAAAAATGTTTAGAAAATATTAATTGCTACTTCGTTAGCATAATAACGTTTGCAGTTTTCTATAAATACCGTATCATCAAACATATAACATCTTTTTAATAATAGATCAGTTTAATAATAATACTAATAATAAAAGAGTAGTGTCACAAGAAATAGAAATCACTGATTTACTCGACCGTAACATCACTTTACGCCTAATTACACGACCAGAAGAGCACACTAATTCGTTTGGAATTATACCTCTTAATTTTTACATTCGGTTTATTTACAATATTATTACAATTAATAAATGTTGAAATGAAATTTTAATTTAATTACAAAAATTGATAATTTTTAATTAATTAATTGTCAAAGATTAAGCGTTAAATTAATCTATTAAACATTTCTATACGCATTGGAAACTCTAACTTGTTTTAACTGTATCTATCTTTTAGGGATTAAAGTCCCTGCAGGTAAATGTCATTGAGATTTTAAAGGGAAATGAAGAATAAAGTGGGGTTTGTTTTGCAGGGATTCTGTTCAGAGATACGATGCGAGCCAATGAGGGAAAGGACACAACTGAAAACTAAACTAAAATTGATGAACAGTCAAATTGGTTCTCATTTGCGTATATTATTAGTTAAGCACTTGAGAAAATTATTTTACGCACAGTTTTCTTCTCGAGTCTCAAACTTAACAAATCACATGCAATCATCTAAAGCAATAGAAGATTAGTTTATGTGATAACAAAAGTTTTATTTTTTTTAATCAAACACTGCTATGGAATACAACTTAAACTCTATTGGCGTCCAGTATAATAGTTTCATTAATTACAATCAGCAATATTGTAATTTAGTTGCGAATCCTTGCAGTATTGCTCAAAAGCCACAATATTATCATCCGAGCCATCCGTTAATTGGCGCATCACCACTGCAACCACCAGTGCCTAATTCATTGCAGCCTAAAAGATTGTGTTTTGTTCACTATCAACATAACGCAAATCACGCATCACTGTCTGGATCAGAGCATACACGATCATCCGTCCCATCGTCGTTCACTATTGACTCTATTTTAAGTAATAGCGATAAAAATCAGAGCAAAAAGAGTGAAAAATTAGACGTACCGACGCAGCCTCAAGATAATGTTGCATGTGATGCTGATAATGACGACGCTGTTTACAATTGGTTGCGGTGTACAAGATATAAACCGCCGAAAGTAAAAAGTAAGTGATAATCTGAAATAAAGTTTTAAGTGATAAGAATAACGTCAATTCGATAACTTAGAGCGAACAAACACCGTTGCGAAACGAAAGCCACTTAATCGCGGACCTCGTATACCATTCACTTCGTACCAAATTTCTGCACTCGAAGACAAATTTCGAGACACACATTATTTGAGTAGTTTAGAGGTCACTCATTTGGCTAATAAATTAAACCTCACTGAATCGAGAGTAAGTTCTAATTTTTTTCGTTAAAGTTTTATGTTCAAAATACATGCATATTTTTATGTATTTATTAATTACTAGCTGTACAAAATTATAGCATTTGATAATTTCTTAGTTTATATGTTAGTTAATTGTTATTTTATTTAACATTATTATAGCGCAAATAATTTAAAAAGGAGTCATTTCAGCTCAGTTTATACTAGAGGTGCAAAATGGGACCCGTGGGAATCCCGTGGGAGTGTAATTCATAATAAAACATGCGAGATGTGCGGGAATGAAAAAAATCTCAACATTAAGGCTAATGCAACCCGGGACCCGCGGGAGTTAAAATATTAATTGCGGGAGGGACTGGGAGAGAAATTGTGAGAATTTTTGCACTTCTAGTTTATGCTGTATATCATATGCCAATTTATGCTATTTCTTTGATAAATGCTATATATATGCAATGGCACAAAAAATTGTCCTTTAAATTCAGTTGGTCTTTGTTACCCCTTCAAAATAATTTGGAAAAATTTGTAGTAACTCCAAGTCATATCAGTTTGATGAAAATGAATTGTTTTTCACTAAATTTTGAAATTCTTTATTGGGGAGATGTCTACAATTAAATTTTAAAATATGTATTTAATAGATTTAAATGTAGCTTTTTTGATAATTAACTGCAAAAGTCAACACAAATAGTTATTTGCTTTATGTGCAAAAAATCTACAGGTCATAGTCGTTCGATCGAAGTCATAAACTTAGTGATGCAAACAAGAGTGCAACAAAGTTGGCATTAATAGTATTTATAATTTCATAATTTATGACTTCAATAAATTTAGAGCGTCTTTGAGAACAGCACTACGATTCTACAGTAGGCATACATTTTTTGTAATCCTTGAATTTTTATTTAGCTTCAAACAATAATAGAAATCTCTTAACTGGCAGAAATAGAGAAAAAAAGAAAAGTTTTCTCAAAAAATAATAATCCATTGCATTTTGAATAATTCGTTAAGTTGAATAATATGTCGCGGAAAATTGTTTATACTGCATAATTTGAAAATTGCTTGCAATGGCAAAGTTTTCTCTATCTGTTGTCTAGTTTTCTCTTTATCTGCTTAACTTGTCTGACATTCACTCTCCTTCCCGTTATACCTATAGAGTTAGTTACCTATTATTTCATTTAACAAATAATAAAAATTCGCTCTGAAACAAGAATTATTGGGTATTAAAGTATGTAAACTAATTTATATGAACTGAGTTTAAATATATAATTGAATTTTTATAATCAGACTTTAATTTATAGATATATGGAAAAAATATTCCAATTTGATTTTTAATTATAAATTACCTGATGATTATTTCGATATTCATAGAAAATATAGTAATATCAATCTAAACACAGCAATTTGTAAAATCTGAAGTGAAATTCCTATTTACAGTATCTAACAAATGGACATCTGTTGAGTCCAACTTTATTAATTGCATCCTTAAATCCCTATAGTTTCCCTCTTAAAAGTGATACTACACTAAACCTATGAAAATAACTTAAACTATGCGCTAATAGTATATCCGAAACTTTTCATTGGATTTACTCGTCGGAAAAATAACAATAATGGATTTTCACCTAATTTTGCAAACGCAGTAAATAACGGCGAAAATTTAGTTGGTTTATTTTTCTCTCATCATTAGAGACTTAAAAGGGTTAGAAGTGTACGCTACACTATCCTAAATGATTATTTTTAAATGTATGTCATTTTACTGTGTAATTGTGGATGTGTTACAATAGTTATAGATTGTTAGTTTTGGATTTACAGCTATCTCTCGAAATAAGGCACAGATTATGTCTGATTCATAATCGGTTTATTATTATTCAGTGTTTAACCATTGTATGGCAAAGAATTATGGGTACACTAGATTTAATTCGCCAGCGATCCATAGCGTAAATAGACAATACTAAACCTTATTATAATACAGTCAGTTCTAGATATATATATTCATTTTATTGATAAAACTTATTGTATTTATAAATTTTATTGTATTTATAATTTATTACAATAATAATAATAATACCTGTATTTAATAAAACAGTATTCTAAATCTAAAATTAATTTGGTAAAGCAGATTTCTATTCTTAATTTATAAATTAATAGATAAATCTATTCGATTTAATTTATATAAAAAAGTTAATAAAAATATTCTGTAAAAATACATAATACAAAAATTTGCATATGTTGTTAAGTTATCCAAAAGTGATATTTCACTTTCAGAAAATGGTCATAACTGTAAATATTTTTTGAGAATAATAGGGGAAAAACGAGAATATGTTAACGAACTTTTACTGTAGTTATAAATATTTATAGGCAAACAGAACCGAAAATTTTGTTGAATGACCAAAAATGTTAGGCGCATCTGTTTCAGTGGTGACCGCAAAAACGTTTTGTGAGTCGGTTTTTATTCAAATGAAGATTCAAAAGAGAGACGAATTGTGACCCAAAGAGAATGGAATCGTTAAATTCATACTACTCTATACGAACTATTCTATATAATATACTAATAATATTGTAGTGTATATTTCAAATAAAAATTTTCTGTTCTCTCTCTCTCTCTCTCTCTCTCTCACTCGGTCTCACTTTAAATATTGAACCAAAAACAGTATTGAATGGAGGTTTTTTAAATGATAGGGACATGATATGTGTACGACAAACAAACAATGATAGGCATAATAGAAATGTATGAATGCATTATTGATAAAAGTATGAATATGTAACTCATATATGTTTAATCAAGCATTCAGTTTCAATCAGAGTCGTCTGTCTCTCATTCATTGCTCCGCAGAGAAAAAATTTAAACAACATTTTTGTATTTAACTATAGCGAGAGATATCCTGTGTATTTAAAACAGCTAACCTACCAATCTTATTATTTTTTATTATATAACAAAATTTAACCTAAATAATGGATTGGGGAAAAAAGAGACGACTCAATAAATTCCTACCACAATTTTGGTTACAGTGTATCGTTGTCACACTTTATGGTACAATAAGTTAGTTATTTTTAAATAAATTCATACATTTTCAATATTTTTTCTTAGCATTAATTCTTTATAAAATTAAACTTCTTTTGCGTTATTTACTATCGAAAATCGAATTCTGCGAAAATTATATTAAATCATAATTTAAAATCAAAAAGTAATAATTAATAATCGATTCAGGCTTAAGCAACACTTTGCACAAATGCTTATATACAGCACACGTTGAATTTTGAAAAAGTTTATCCTATAAGTTATCTATCCATAGTTCATAGAAATTTAAAAACGTAAGGAATGGTAATATATTCAATTAACGATGGTATCTAATCGGTACAAGATATACACTTCATGTCAGTTTCGTTTTGACTTTTTGAAAAAAATCGATGACTAAACTTATAGAAATTGTTTGTTGAATTTCGTTTGAAAATGTTTTTTCTGCTCTTTTATTCTCTATTAATTTTGGTGAACATAAACCGAAATCCATCTGTCAATCGGTGATAAGTATCGCTGCTTTTTCAAGTATAAAGTAAATCTGAAATTTAAGAACAGTAACCGAGAAGAGATAGAGAGAAGAAACAAAAATTATTGATTAGAAGTTAAATTAAAGTAAAACATATCACGGTTGAAGTGACACAGATCTTATCAATAATGGAGTGATTACGTCCTGTGAAAACCATTGAACATTTTCTTTCTCAAAAGCTTTTAAATCTCTCATACGTACGTACACTTTGAATGCTTCAAATATCAAATTCATTTGTTTTGCATATCTAACAGTTTTCATTCGGTTTTTAGATATTGAAACTTATTTTATTTTCGATAAATTACCATTAAGTTTTGTAAAATAAATTAAAAAATTAGCATTTTTAACGACTAGTAAGCATAATAATTAATTAGTTTTTTTCAGGTTTAAAAAACCAATGCTTAATTTTAATATTTGGGAAAAAATAAGAAAGGCGTACAGTTTTTCATTAATAACAAGTATATTAAACCATATAATAATTTTTCATTTTTATTGAACCATATCAAAAAAAGCGTACAACCATTGATATTTTAGGCACAGTGTGTACCAAAGACGATAAAAACCGCACAAATAATTCAACCATTTAATAATTATTCATCCAACAGAAAACTACTATATCTTCTAAATTTTCCCGTCGAAGATCCCATGCTTGGAATAATCTGAATGATAGTGTTTTCTTGTGCTTGTGTTAAAATTGTTATTAATTTGTTAATACTTTCGAGCAATTTGTGTCATACTCTTACCCGTAATTGTTAGTTTGTTTGACACTTTTATTTATTGGTTTCTTGTTTTTTTTTAATTTTCAGTTTATGAATTATTAATTAAATTTGGAACAAAGAGTTTATTCGCGACTAAAGATAGCGTTTATTTTAAGAAGTCAAGCATAATACAAGTACCAAAGTTTTGAATATTTATTTTTTTAAAAATAAAATCTAACGATTAATTTTGTTAAGATAGATAATTACATTACAAAATTTCAATTTAATTAATTTCTAATAATATTATTTATTCTTATTTATAAATTTATAAATTATGATGAATTTATAGACAGTATTCTTTAGATTTTATTCTTATTAATATCACTTCAAATTGAGAAATATTATTCATTGTTTTATCTATTATATAAATTTAGTTTAATAATCACATCAGTATTGAAATTTCTGGTCTCAAAAAATTTAAAATGCTATTCAATAATAAAAAGTTTTGACGTTAATAGCATCTATTAAAGCTATATTATTTTGCTATTAATATAACGAATATTTATCTAACAAAAATATCAATTTACTGGTAAAAGAAGCAAAAGCCCCAAATTTATTAGAAACTCGATTATAATGATATAGAGGTATAGTTGATACGCGTTTAACTAATACCTCCCAAATTGCTTTAATCCGCACGCAATCGAGTGATCACGTAATAGCTCTAACGTCGAGCTTCATTAACTTTTAAACTTATTTCACTATAATCTTTCTCTATTATTATTTATTAAATAGTAATTTAAATCTACTTTCAGATACGTATTTGGTTTCAGAATCGAAGAGCGCGTGAAAAACGAGAAGAACGAGAAGATGATGACAGAGCGCTCGTCACTCCGCACATGACAAACGTGGATAATAACTATTTGATGGAGTCGTTGGATAAGCGAAAGACGGCTCCAGTGGTTTCTCGTAACAGTATCGCTGCGTCCAATGCAAACAATATCAATAAAGACGATGACATTTTTACTTTACTGTAATCGAATACCAGTAATATTTATTTAAATCTTTATTATTTAATGCTTACTTCATTATATATACATACATACAACGGTGATATAATAACTTTTCAAAACGAGTCAGAGCTTATCACAATTATTATTGTCTCACTTTTAACCGAATTAATTTCTGCTGTTATAATTACATTGTAAATATGTTCACTAAGCTTATAAATTAGTTCTTTAGTCAAAATTATTGGTAATTATTGTGGCATAATAATAACTTTCGTACCCAATAATAATGTAAAAAACTTTATTTATTTATCTGATTATTTAAATATCAATTTTATATTTAATTGTAAACGGTTTAACTCAGTATGAATTCAAATTTTAAATTTTATAAATTTTTTTATTTCAAATTTAAAATGTAATTATTAAATCATTTGCGCCACAAATCTAATATTGATTAAAAATTATTATGACTAAAAATTGGAACAATATTTGTTATACAGTATAGGAAGTGAGTTATAAAACGCTACTTTAATACACAACTGGGAATATACGTGATTTATATTTAATGACTCTATAAAAAAGTTTTTAGATGTTTTGATTTAAGAATTGCACACTGAAAATGTTACTTTTTTGATATAAATAATAACACTAAAATGTTATTTTCACTTTTGATTGGCCCATTAACTGCACGGCAATACGTTTGAACTAAAACGACAATTGTTATAAGTTTTTAGACAAAAAAAATATAAAACCCATTTTCTGTTATTAGTTCATAAATTATATTTAAATTATACATAGTATATATAAGTTATAAGTTTTTTACACATTAACGTGTTATACCCGCTCGTCAGTGCGATCCAAACGCGAAATGGTCCGAACCATTCAACGAGCAATTTTGCTCGTTTTTTAAATACAGCTAAAAGTGTGCGAAACACAGTTGGCATATTCTGATTATAATGTTTATTTAATGACAGGTTTCCATTAGCTCGAAAAACACTCTATTCTAGCACTTACGCAGTGTGTTATTACATACCTGCACAGACCTAACGTTAATGTATACTGTATTTCTAATAAAGTGTATGAAATGTTAATGATTTATGAGATTTTCTATAATTATAACTCACTAAAAAACTTTCAAATTTAATTTTCGAATTAAATAATTAGAATATTTAAGCTTTAAGAAGAATTAAGAATTAATTATCAGTAATTATTTTTAAAAATATCAGCAGCAAAAATAAGTTAATTTATTCTCTGATGAGACCATCAATAAATAAAACCAAATGAAGCGAAATGCTAATCAATTTTGTTAATTTAATTTCGTAATTAATTTAAATTGCATTTTAAACACTCTTAAATGTTTTTTTTTTATCTTTTATTTTTTAGAAAATAATTTAAAAGGTCATTAACGCCTTCAAGATCTGATCAAAGATAATTGCAGCCTTTTCTAAAATTAATTACACTATTTATTATTAACGAGGGTTTGTGATGAACGCAACAGAAATCGAAATGATTGCTACAGCTGTGGAATATGGTGTTCCGGTTAAAGTGAAATTAAAAACAGTAACTCAACCATTTTTCCTACTTTTAAATTAGTACTTTATTAAAAACTTTTCATCATAGTTATTAAAAAAGCAAAAAAAAACAGTGTTCGAATAGTGTCAAAAAAGTAACCTATAATTGAATATTAGGCCTATTATTAAAGATATATTTACGCAAATCGCTAATTACTAAGTATATTGCAATGCCTTAAAGTGAGATTAATGAAGCGCAGTGTTTGATAGTTTGTAATTATGTGATTTGAAAAGTTAATCTTTAGTGCGAAAATTATGAGTTATGTGTGCGAAAAGCGTGTGTTTCGCGAGATAGCGATACGTTAGTGTAGAACACATGAAAATGTTTGCTACATTAGGGCACTCTAATGCAAGAGAGTGTGTGAGTGTGAGTGTTGTGTGCGTCGTAATTATTAAAAGATATTCATTATCGTAGTTATTGTTTTCAAGAGTTTTGCGTTATCGCTCGCATGAATACCTCTCTCCATGATTACGCAGAATAAACCAAAACAAAGCGCTCTTCATTTTTTTGTTCAGAGATATATTGTAGTGTGAAAACCAAAAACTAAAAGTTCTCTCTTTTCGTTCGAATCTCTTGTTTCAAAAAGTGGTGATAACAAACTTTTTTATGATTAATTTGCACTCGCCGTTAGCATTCATTTATTAAAACATTACGTGATTATTATGTTTTCGTTTTTAGTTTAGACAACACTAATGTACTGTAATGTATTATTATTGTAGAGCTCCTATTATTTTAATTTAAGCGAGAACTGAAGTCACCGCAGCTTAATTGCTAACAATTTATAAAATTAATTAAAATTAGTTGTTTTGCAAATATTAAAAGTTAGATACGTATGCTTGTGATGACACTATTGTGGAAACACGCACATCATTGTGTCAAATCAAATATAAGCTCGCATTTCTTCACTGTTAGCGTTTTTAGTTGTTTATGAGGAAGTTTATAAGACTTTTTAAAGGCAAAAATTTGTAAAAATTGCGTAATAATAATTAACAATCAACTTATATTTAAAGAAAATGTCATTGAAAATATTAGATTTCAGTTGTATTTTAATATGCAAACCAAATTATATATCATTGAAATCACGCGGAATTTCTTCTCCTCATAATTAATTTAACAAAATCATAAAAACTCTTGACTCGAAAACAATAGTGGTTTTTTAACACAAATTCGTTATATTCGAGATAAAAATCAACTTCATTAACAATATATT
>JAQIVF010000254.1:0-27361 GCA_034698365.1 Steganacarus magnus
GCCATACACGTCAATACCATCATCAAGTCATCTCTGGCCAACTTTGCCAGTGTTATCACATTCCTAATAATACCCTTTGGTGCTGCAAAGTAACTTTCATCAACTAAGGCAGAGCCTCTCCACCATTTAACAACAGGAGGCGGATTACCTAACAGTGACAAAAAAATCGTGTGTTAATGAATACTAGCTTCAACTTTAAGAGAAAAGTGTTTCTTTTTTTTGATGAAAGAATGTTAGAAAGTTTTTCTTCCATTCGTTGGTAGAATAAGTAACACTTTATCTAAAATGAATACCTCCTTCAGAATCACACGTTAAATTGACGGAAGAGTCTTCATTGAAAGGTCCAGCGATGTCACTGATTCGATTGCCAGCGTTGTCATAGATGACAACCTTAGTAGCAGGCACTATATAGATAGATATATAATAAATAAAATAAATAAACGTGACTTGAAACGAGAATTTGTGTATATATTTCGGCGGTGTATAGTAGTAGTGTGTGTATATGTGTATGTGAGTGTGTTGTCACGTTTTCAATCAAACGCTATTTGTTGGATCCATTATCTAAAAACTAAGTTTTTTCCGAGCGAACGATTCATCCCAAAAGTTGTTGTATGTGTGTGTGTGTGTGTTGTGTTGCAAAACTCTTCTATTAAATAGAGAGAGAAGTTTTACTTTTTCTTCTTGATTTCTGTGCTGTGTGTGTGCACTCACGAGAATTAGCAGGAGATAACAAAAATAATAATAAAAAAAAATAAATCTCAGGCGCTTTTGAAATATAAGAATTTAATGCATCTCGAAATTTTGGTGTGGTTTTTGTGTAATACATTGTAGTAAAAATTGTTGCGAAAAAAATTATGTAGCGGTCAAACAACAGAATTATTATTTTTTATTGTGTACCCAATAAACGTTAACTAATAGTTAACAAAAAATATAATGTCAACTTTTATTTATTTGTCGCATTATAATGAGTCTGAAAGCTAACGAGTAATAATTACCTCCGTTATACACGCACCGCAATCATTCCGTCGCTCGCTTCCTAAATATCCTGTGTCTCTAACGAGAGACACACAGTTTTGAAACGCGTAACTTTATACTCGATAAGAGATTCAGACCGAATACCCTTTAGTCGCTCTCTCGTTAAAGATTTAGACGAATATTCTCTTTCTTAGCTGCAGCTCTCGTTAACTTTTCTTTATTATATTTACGCTACTTTTGCTAAACTATGACATTATCGTTCCTAAACTCATATTATAAAGGCTTAAAGATGCCACGGTTTGTATAGCATATATTATTTCAAGCGAACACACATTGCTTATATAAAATAATTTGACCAAAAAAATAAATAAATTCAATACAGTATAAGTAAATTAAGGTTTATAAAGTCTAAAAAGAATAAAATGTGTGTTGATTTACAAGATATCCTGCATTGCCTATATAAATAGAATCCATTTTATTACCCGAATTGGAATTAATTGAAAATAATTATCAAAATTTTAACTAAAGCTTTGTTTTAATTATAAACTTAGATAAATAGTGAAAGACTTTTTAAACCTTAAGAAATGAGTGGCTATGAATTAATTTATAATTTTTGGTAAATTTTTAAATGTAAATGCTATTAAAAGTTTTATTTAACTCAACAGCATATGTATGTAGAATTTATATTTTATTCACGATTTTTCAAAGAGAAGTCGTAAATAAAGGTTTAAAATTAAATACTTAATAGTTTTTTATATTTAGACTAACAAATAAACAACAATATTGAAAGTATAGAAAGTATTTGTGATAAATATAAGAAACATTAGATTAGAGACTTTCAATTATAAACTATGAAAACGTGAGAATTATTGAAATAATTTTTTTTAATTAAATAACTAAATAATTGTTTTAATACCTATAACATTGAGCTTAAGAATTCGGTTTATGGTTCGGGCGCGTCTAAAGTCGACACGACAGCGATACTCTCCGCCATCGTTCGCTTTGACCGGTTTGATCCTCATGTACGACATCGGATAAGTGATGTTAAATACGCCACGATTGCCGAGTATATCACTGGTAGAGAAATGCTTTGCATTGTCTAAATGTGTGGTCCGGGCGTCCACCGTATAAATCGGATTTCCGGTGTCGTCTCTGTACCAAAGTATCAGCGAAACGCCGTCATCATATGTCGGTGGCGTTACGTTGCATGGAAGCGCTATTTCTCCTCCAACCACTGCCGAATACGCTGGAAAATCTGTGCAAAATAGATAGAATTTTCTCAAAATTACTAAATAAAAATAAAACTAGTATACATACACAAATAATTTAAATAGAAAATAACAAACTGTATTTTTGACAGTGTTTTCAAATGTAATAACTTAATTTATACTTTAGTACTAACGTTAGTCATAATAGATTTTATTGTCTTAAATTTTTAATATATGCAGAACCTTGTATTAAATAACGATTATTACCGTTTTAGACGTTAACAAAGTAACTTTAAATGTATTTTATAAATTTTATATTAATAAAGTGTTCATATTCTTGTATTAATTAAGTAAGTTTGCACTTTCGTCTGTATTTATGAACTGATGCGTTGGCCTAAAAGTCTTCACAGATCATACTTCAATATTTTATAACCTTTATCTTTAAAATTTTAATTCTAATGCAAAAAATTTTTGTTTTTACAATGTTTTCCTATGCTATATATATATATCGTTAAACCAGTTTATGATTGCATCATTTAGAGAAAATCTTTTTCTTGAATTTCTCAAATAATTTTATTTTTATTGATCAACAACTCTAATCACATGAAAATCGAAATTCCGTCCATTCCCTGCTGCTCTTCCCTTCTTCTTTCCGTATCTTACCATTAAATTATACAGTATCTTCTTATATACTCTTATCTCATTCTTAATAAAAAAATTTTCAATTATCCTTAAATATAAGTTTGCAAATATTATGTTTTTTTTCTCTAAAACTTTTTGGTTTACTGATGATACATACATACATATATATATACTATAATATTCAACTCCAAACATTAAGAAAAAGTTGCATTTATTTAACTGAAATAAAGAAACGAAATGCAATGCAATAGTGACTGAATTTTTCCTCGAAATTAAATTCCTTTGTTTATATTAAAACAATTTCTTTCTTGATTCTTAATTTTAAAATTATATATAAAAAGAGTTGACCTTAAAAAATAGATTAAGTTTATACTGTAGTAGTCGTCGCAAACCATTAAAACAGTACAGCGCAATAAAAAATATTCCAATTTTATGCAACTCCAGGAAATATGTGCACAGACGGAGAAATTAAAAAACAAAATTCATTTTTGTGCTCAAAAAAAAGAAATATTCTGTAGTTTTCTTTATTTTTATTTTTAATATTAACTATAGTAATACAGCTGTCTAGCAATTTAATGCAGAGAATATCACAAGTTTAGTGATATCTCTGGTGCGAAATGCGATGCACGACTTGTTCGGAGAAATTGTCAATCAGAGTCTGTTTAAAGACAGACTCAATGATAAATGTCTATAAGAAGCGCTGCCGCGTTATAGTTTTGATAAATCTTTGGTAAGCTTTGGCTTATGTTCGCGTTTCGATCCGCTTTTAACACTGTGTTGAATGATCTACAAAACAAACTATAATATTGAGAATTATATTATAACCTTTCATCGTCAACAAAAATAAAATAAAATAAAATAGCTCTCTCTCTCACACACACACCAAAAAATTCTTTCAATTGAATTATTGCGTGAGATTTTTGAATTTATGCTGATATAACACCAGTGTAAACCAAGCGCTCACAACCCTATTGTAGATGTATGTGTGGGGTATACTATAAGGTACTAAAGCGCTGTATTAAGTATTCTGATGTGCACCCGATTATATAGTGTTTGTGAAACACTGCACTTGACATTTATGGATAATTTAAATAATGGAAAATATGAGTTAGTTTAGAATGTTTGACAGAAATGTTAAATAAAAATCTTTAGATTCAACTATGATTACAAGATTATTTTGTCGTAAAAAAATTCTACACAAAAGTTAATAACAATAATAGTTATAATGTCAAAGACAAATGTCTATTAAGGAAGAGTCGGGGAAATTATGAAAATAATTTTTTCGAGCGGACATATAAACTTAGAAAATGTAGCATAAATTTTTTAAGATGACATTCCGATATATTTTAAAGAGAATGCATACACAAACGGATACGCACTGACGCCTCATTGACTTAAATTTTTAGTGCTTCGCTATAATAGTTTCTTCTGACGATAATAATACACAATAACTGATTATCTGATATTTTGCGTTAACGCCGCGATGTTTTAAAATTCATTTCACTCGAGTTTTTTTTTCTTCGTCTGAAAAACATTTGTTTCGCGCGCACACTACCATATAAATTAAAATTTATTACTCAATAACGAAAGGAATGATAACTCTTTTTTACAAAGCTCTTTTCAAGCATGACAAAGCGTTGGATCAATTATTATTATTATTATTATTATTATTATTATTATTATGTTTTGATAATGTTGTTTTCATTATCGTGTCAATTAGAAAAACAAGCGCCGCTAATAAATAATAATAAGCAGTGCGTGTGTTGTTTCATTGTGAGCTGCAGCGACATTTTAATAGCAAATTATTATTTTAGTTAGTGATGAAAATTGTTAATTCTGTTTTTATTTTAATGCACTTTTGAAAGAAAAATTAATTGATTTTTTTGTTTCAAATTTAAACTTGCGAACACAATATAGTTTTCACGGGTAAACAAGATAAATTAAACTGATAAACTCTAATGTAAACTCTAATGATTAGATAAGTTTATCATTTTGTAAACTCTAATGATTAGATAAGTTTATCATTTTCTCTCTCTTCGATGCACACTTCAGTTTTTCGTTCGTTTCTTCATTGAAATGGGAATAAAGAAGAAAAATTTTAATTCTTAATTAGCGAATTTCATCACATGGAAACAACAAACACAGAGAGGGCAGAAACGACTAATGATTATACCGAAAAAAAATAGAATACATTAACTCTTTTGGCATTAAAAGAAATAGTTTTAAGGCAAATACAGCATTAAATTTAAATTGCAATTTTTAGGCATAGATTTGTTAAGTTTTCATCTCATTTAACATCAGTTGTGTACGTACTGTATTACTTAAAACGGGAGCGCGAATGATAGAAGTATTTGCCAAAAGATATTTGGCTGCGAACATAAGAAATTACCCGCAATAAAAGTAGGAGTAAATTTTTCACCAGATAAAAACAATTGACTGAAATTATCGTTTAGCGTTTTTCAGCCTACGATTCGGTTCTCGTTAAGATCTTTATGCAAATTTGATTAGATTGAGTAATCATGTATAGTTTGCGAGCCGAACGCCCGCAATATAACTACAGACGTACGGTATAAATACTGGGGATTAATGTATTTCGTAGAGAAAATAATAATAATAATAATAATAATAAAGAGATAGATCTTTAAGTATACAATTATCGTGTGTCGTATTTCACATGCCTTTTTTAACTAAATAAATCGACTCCGAATATCTGTGAGTCAAATGGGTGAGAGAATGGCAGCAAATTTTTTATTTTTTTTTTGGTTAGCTATTATGCAATTGACAGAAAAATATTCGGTTTTTTTTCTTCTTTATTTCATAGTATGTGTATAGAATAATTCTATAGAAATATAATGATAATAACAATAATAATAATAATCAGCCGTGTGTTTTGTTCATTATAATAATAAAGTCTATAAAAAGTGAAATTTTTTTCTTCATTTTTGCAAAATATGGCCATTATTTAAACGAGGAAAAAAATGCGCGAATTCGTTGTTTGTTTTATCGATTTGTGTGAATATAAAAAAACATAACCTTAAATGAGTTATGAACGAGAGTGTAATGTGAATGCTTAAAACGAGAGTAATTATGTTCACTACAGATATACTAATGATTTTCCGGCATTTCAGTTGTTTTTTATCGCAATTATTCGATACTAAGTTCGCTTAACAATGTAGAAATTATTTTTTTTTTCTTTAACATTTGCTAATTATAATTTGAACATATAAATTTGACTGCAAGAAAATTTATTTTGATGCAATTAAAACGCTTCTGCGTTCCATTTAAGGATATCATCTCAATGGAACTGAAAAAAATCCCAATGTTCTGATTAGATTTTGGTTAAATTCAATCACTTTGTCAAATTAAATTCACTTATCAATAAATCCATACGTCAAACAGAGTTTACCGAAGTTTATAATTGGCTGCACCAGAGGTTAAATATTGAAATAAGGATAAAGAATATTATAGGCTTATACCCCAAAAATAATAAGCTTAATCCAAAATAACTCGGTTTCCTAACATAATGGAATGAGCTTATATCTAAATTAATATTTTGATATCATTATATCACCAGAAAAGATATATAAACAAAATCTGAATTAATATCAATCTTCTTTAATATTAATCTACGACAGCGTATCATCAATTTTTACCGAGTGATATATATTTCTAATTTGATCAGAGAGCGCTTTTCGATGGTTTCCTGAATGTGATAAATTTTCCAAATTAATTCTTGGGTTAATTCAATTTATCTAATGACCAAATTTTTAAAGAAATAAAAAACAAAGATGTCTGTATTTACATTGTAATTTTAATTTTATACTTTGATGTTTAAGTGAAAAATTTTTTCAATTACTTTATTCTTTAAAACCTTATCCTAAAATATATTACGCATGTCTACCAGCGGGTAATTAATTTATCTTTAAGTTAACAGAACTTTAGATTAAGCATTGTTAAACAAGATAAGTCATATATTCAGCACTTATTTATTACATTTGGTGCTCAATTTCTAATGGGTATAAACTCAATTAGAAATCAACTCCGAATAGAATCAGACAGTTCCGTGTATATTGCGATATATATATTTTCCCTCGAAATTTTGCTTGAATTAAATTTATTGCTTTTTTATTTGTCGCCAAAACATTATTAATTTTGCTGAACAGTTTTACTTAATTAACTGATTTTATTTGCGTTTGTGTTTGCGCGCACAAAAACAAACAAAATAAACTATTTTTTCGATTCGAGTCTCGCTTTATTTTAAATGTCTATGTTTAAAATTATTTAATAATGTCTTAACAAAATAAATCGCTAATTTGTTAAAATAATTAGAATTCTTTAATTAATTCATATTTACATTTTACAGTTTGTTTTTTTAATTTTTTAAATTCCAAACTATAACTGAGATAATTTTAAAAAACCCCAATGAAAACCAAGAGTTAGTTTTTAATCTATTGAAAAACATTATTCAAATTATTATACTCACTGTTGTTTCCCGATCAAAATTTTAAAGAAAATTTTAAATTATTCATTACGTTCTGAAGTTAAGTTTTTGCTTCAAAACGAGAAAAAAATCAATATTTTTGTTCACTAGACTCTCGAGCATAAGCTTATTATGTTCACACACACACACACACACACACACACACAGAACTACATCAAACAAAAATTAAAACATGTTAGGCTAACAAATAACAGGTCTATGAACTACTCGATGGCGTACGAGCAGAATTTTAACGACAGAGTCAGTGTCAACGGATTGGTGATAAATGGTAACACTATTTATGGAATATATTGCTTAAAGATAAATGGTTATGAATTACAATTATAAGCTTACAGATACCGTAATATGAGAACCAAAAAAAAGTAAAAAATATTCAGTCATAATACAGTAATTGCTGTGTTATGACTTACTTTAGAGGTCGTCATTAACGGTTTAGCCTCACGTCTAGAATTAAGGTTAGGCACGATCTAGAGTTTTCTAAAGACTTAACATTCGAGACTTTTACATGATTCTATACAAAACCATCGAAACAAATAGTGGTTGAAATTTTCTTTTCTTTCTAGTTTTACTAATGAAATCACTTATCGCTGTCAGTAAAAAAAATATTTCGAGTACATTGTTTCAATATTAGAGAGACATTTCAAAAGCTTAAAGTTGCAACAATTTAAAAGAGATATTTATTATTTATTAAGTGTTTGTTTTCCCGTTTTTTTATTTAACCTTATTTTCAAGTTTCCACTCAAAAATCCTTCAACATTTTTTTCTATCTTTCTTCAACAAAAAGAAACAATTACCAGTACAATGTATTAAGCCTAAAATAAAAGTTTTAAATTTTTTTTTGTATTTCCACGATTACGTCAACTGAAGAGAAAAAAAATGCTTTTCCCGTGCAATCCATAAGAGACATTTTAATCTACACTAAATTAAATGTAGAAGAGAGGGAAAGAGAGAGAAAGAGAAAAAAAAACTAATACTTTCGAAATCCTTAGGCATATTGATAGTTACGAGTTTAATCCCCCAATGTGTGTCTATTTAAGGTATAATGACATAAATGTTTAACATTTAAAAGTTGCGTCAAACTGTAATAAAATTTTTTTTATTGTCGCTCTCTTTGCATTTAAAATCACTTTATAGATATACTTTATATATATATATATATATATATATATATATATATGTTATTCGCTATCTGTAATGACATTTGGCTTTTGGCGAAAAAAATTATTCGCATTTTCGGGTCGAATTCTCTGAGTAAACATCGTATGTACACTACAGTATATTAGGTTTAGTATGCGTGCGAACATATTCGAACTCTTTAAGTATGTCTCATATAAACACAACTGGTACCATAACTGTTGATTTATGCAGCGCTCAATCAAGTCTCATTGCGCGCAAATATATTGGTATTTTGGCCATAACTGGCAAAAATGGTGTGAGGTTAAGAGCAAGTCCAATATTATCAATGATCGCAGCAGCAATTCTCTCTCTCTCTCTCTCTCTCTCTCTCTCTCTCTCTCTCGCAAAAATATTAACATTCGATAATGATAACAGCTGTTTCACGCAATTTGTGACACTAGTTTTATTTCGGGGGTAAATACTTTTTGTTGAGAGTTAAACAGCATAACTAATACGCTAAAAGTGATAATCAGTTACTGAGCAAAGCTATTTTTTTCGGCGCAACTGCCTTTTTTTCCTCTTTTACCAGCTCTTTATCTATCTTGAGCCAAACAAATTGTCTAATAAGAACTTCATCTCTCTCTCTCTCTCTCTCTCTCTCTCTCTCTCTCCAACTTATTTTGCCCGAAAGCGAAACTGTGATATTTTAACTGCATTGAATATTTTATTTTATTATTTATTTTTTGCTTTCTAGTTCACTAGTTTTTTCCTCGAATTAGAAAATATATATATATATAAATAAATGAGGGAAAAAAGTTTTTAAATTTTTTGTTGGAAGCAAAGTGAACTATCATTATTGCCGCCATTCTTGTTTAAATACAATTTTTTTGGCGCTACGAAATTAAGTTCATTATTTCCAGTTTATTCTCTGACTTTTTCTCTGTTACGGTTCATTAGTAAAAGTCGTTCTCTGATAGTAAAACACAATTTCAAAATATAGTCGAGCATTGGATTTCTGAGTCAACATTAATACAATTTTTTTCCATCATCTCTCTTATTCTCTCACTTTCTCTCACTACTATTTTTATTTTTCTATTAAGTTAGGGCTCGAAAACGATTTATTATATAAATTGTTATGAACAACATTTTTGATTTATTTAAGTTATAGAGAAGTTTATAAGTTATTTGTTAATGGCTCGAGTCAATGATCATCAGTACTACAGACTACAGTAGACTACAGACTAAACCCGCATTAAATTTTTTTAGAAAAACGTAATTTTGTCGGTAGTAATCAAACTCTGAAAACACGTCTGTTTACAGAAATGGTTCGGTAAAGTTAAAGCTGCACTCAATAATGTATTTGTACTGTTACTGCACCTTTAATTTTAGTGGCGCTAGTTTTTTGTGATCATCGAAACAGTGTTACATTCGCTGCAAAATTTACTGCGAGTCTGGCATATAATTGCGTTTCCAAATGTCTCAAACTATTCTTAATCGAGACGATAGAATGAGTGAGTGAGAGAAAGAGAGGAGAGAGTGAGACACCAATAAAGAAGGCTTGAGAGAGAGAGAGAGAGAGAGAGAGAGAGAGAGAGAGCAAAGTAATGTGACATCAAATTAAATAATAAAACAAATAGTTTTTTATTTAGTTTGATAGTATGGCAGCGCAAACAAAAAAGTTTCGCCATCGTTTTGGACGCAAAGAAATAAAAATCGGATTAAGAGCTTCGGGTTAGTTATGTATGATTTACATTTGAAGCGTACAATTATATGCTGCGTTACATTATAATTATACGCTTTCACTTCACGCGTAACGCAATCAATGCGCAATTTTTTTAATTGTGCGCCTCTTTCTTTCTCTCTCTCATTCGTAATATAACTGAGTTTTAATGCAGTTTTCTCATTTCGCTGTATTTTTCGCATTTAATATTTACGTTTAATCCATTTATAAACGTAATGACAGTGTTTCAGTGAGTAATGCCTTTATGCCCTAAAAATGTTCATTTACTACGGTTTTTTATAGATCATAAGCACTTACAATTTTTGTTCACATCACTGATTTCATAGAAAATTTATGCAAATTTTCGCGCATTAGCTGCCTATTTTTTAAAAATTGTGTTCTCGCGTGCTTTTCTTTTTTGCTCTAAATATTAATTTTTAATCAACTCGTATATAAAAAAAAGTGGAAATGATGTGAATTCAGCATTAAAATCGGATAATAGGTTTTCATTATATGATTAATTGTTATTAAGTTGCGCGCAAAAAAAAAATACAATTGCTAACCGAAAAAATCGCGCTGCGTTTTGTAACCTTCTTTTATACTGATATTCTATATTTTTTTTGCAAATGCTAAAAGTCACAGAAGTTTGATTTAATGAATAAAGTTTGAAAAGTTAGGGGATATGATGAGCGATTATCTACAAACTTAATATACAATCGGCAAACTTCCTTACAAAACTCGGTGTTCGGTGCAGTGAAGTATATCTTTTTTAAATTGACGAGTGTTGATGTGTTTATTCTGTTTTAATTATAATTATCATATGAAAGTGAGGATAGCCTACAACTCTACTGTTTAAACACATCAGTGTCATAAACCTATTTGTTATATAGAGGATTCGATTTGTTTATTTTAATTGATATCCTGAGAGCAGTGAGGATGCTTGACATCAAATTATACAGAAATATTATTTTTAAGATAAAAGCTTGAATTTTATTTTCAAAATATTTTTGTTCGCTCTATAAAATTATTATTAGTCGGTGAATATTTTAATATTTTCTTTGAATGAAAGTTTTAAAAAAATATAAAAAAATTTATATTAAAATTTTCGAATTGCTAATTCAGCGCAATTAATAATTGTGTTTAATATCCATTAACAACATTGGATATTATTAGTGGTGTTAAGTGAGTAAAATTATAAATTACGTCTAAGCAAATGATAATTATGAGAATATTAACCGTTATTTGTTTTTACTGTATTATTCAACGGAAAAAAATCAAATAAAACTCAGCTTTAACGCAAACATAAATCAGATTATATTTAAATAACAATAAAAGCGAAGTTTAGATCACACATACGATTTATTATTAATGCGAATTATATTTTTTTTTCGTTTTCCCTGCACTAAAGCCCAAGTGTGCGCCCGTACTGTACAATAATAATAGCCATATAAAAAGAAAGAAACCAAAGCGCATAGTAATTGTATACTAAACGATATGGTGTGTCGCAAACAATTTTTCCTTTCATATAATATACCTTTTTTCTTGAAAAAAAACGAAGAAAATATTTATTTTTCTCGTTTTTCGGTGTGCAATACACCAGAAACGAAACTCCCAATTGCCCAATATTTTCGCTCCGTATTTCTTATTTTGTCTCTTAGATTTAAGTTTCTCGCTCTCTCTTTCTGCTATTCTTCTTCTTCTTTTTTTTATTAGTATGCGTTTAGATTTTTTTTCTGCGGTTTTATTTCTGCAGTGACTGCCACTTATAAATCACCATTATTTTCAAAGTTAGTTTCTCTTTCTCTGGTTATAAAACTGGTATAAAAAATATACTTTTTCGATATTAAGATATACATTATTTATACATAACTCAGATATATATATAACTGAGATATATATATATATATATATATATATAGAAAAAATTTCGCAAATAATATATGAACCAATTTATAATATAGAGGCACACAATATATATAAATATTGTTTGGAATCAGTATTGTTGATATCAAGCACTCTATAAAATTGAAACTAATACAATACAATACAATTTTTCTGGCTTTAAAAATGTATAAACAAAAATATAAAAGAAGAGAGAGAGAGAGAGAGAGAGAGAGAGAGAGAGATAGTGAGGAGAGAGAGAAAGAGTGGGTGAAAATATTAAAGCGAAAATCTTGATTATTTGTAAAGTTAAATATTATGACTCTTTATTTTTTTAAATTACACTAATCAATAAAAAATATAGTTATTACTCCGGAAAATTAATAATAATAATCGCATAAATGTGTTGGAAATAATCTGATAAAAAAAAGAAACACAATAAATCTCAGTTTTCTGTTCATCCGAATAAAAGATATATTTAGTTTGGTTATCGGAGACTGTCTAGACTGTTTAATGTCCATTTGGTTTGCATTTTGGTCCGCAGTGGTAGTTGTGATTGTGATTGAGGCGAGAAAGAAAAATTGCGCACAGAGACACTACATTTGAAATTATCGTAAAACCTTAATCAGACAAAATAATTAAAGGTAGTAATTGCTGCCCAAATTGGTCTCTTGAAGTTCATAATAGAATGAGCAAATTTTATGATTGCTCATCCATTTAGATTATCTTCAGTAAAATGATTTTATTTACAAGAAACTAGGTTTTATCGTAATATATATATATATATAAAACCTTATATCATACACACATAATTCGTAATATTATCAAATTATATATTTTTAAATTTAAATTTAATATTAAAAATATAAATAAGTTTTTAAGTAAAGTTGAATGCGAGTGAATAAAAAAGAAGTGAATTTACTGGGAATTCATATTTTATTAAAAATAAATTTTCATGCAACTTTATTCGCGACCTTTTAAATATAAAGCGCGAGCAACGAAAAAAAAATTTCCAATTTAAAAGTCTAGTTCGGCTAAACATTCTCTCAATACCTATGATCCAAATGTTATCCACAAAACTGAAATTGAAATGAAACACGAGTAGACAGACACAAATACTTTTCATCGAGAATAATAAAAACTGGCACAATTTGAGACACGACTTCACTTTTGCAACAGTGGTAGTAGTAATATGTTTGCGAGTAATACTAGTGGTTATTATAAACATTCCATACAATTCTATCGCCGTTTAGATATGCGACACTTGTTCGTTGGCGACGACGACACTCACTTTTTTGTTGTTATATTAGTTTTGTTGCCATTTTTTTGACATTTCGTCTGTACAACAACTCCGCACACAAAATCATTTTTTTGGCAAAAAGTAAACTGTTTTTTTTTGCCCCCAAAAATAAAGTGTTACTCAAACAAAAATTGGTCACTTTAGTGGACAATTGCATAGATACACGCACTCACACAAACAACACACTGCATACTCGAAGATGGCATGCGTGTGCAAATCAAATGTTTTAGTAGGTTCGCGAAGTTCTGTGTCTGTGTGTATGTGTATGTGTATGTGTATGTGTGTGTTTGCAAATAAATGCTACCACTTTTGTTGAGGCGAAACGAATATACTCGAGTTAATATTCGTGTTGTACTTCGGATCAAAAGTATAGTGAGAGCAAACCAGGCAAGCGCTCGCTCATCGTTCGCTCTCTCTATCAGTGCACACACACACACACACACACACACATCATCGGAGTGTAAGGCAGAGATCAAAGCGCCACGCATTCATAGTATATTCAAAAAATAATAAAATTATTTAATTATTCGAAAGGTTGGCGTAATAAAATATTTCCGCGTAAGAATTATTATGGAATTGAATAATTTTTTGCTGCAATGATAACAAAATAAAATGCAAAAGTTTAGGGAAGAAAAATATTTCTCCGGAAAAATAAAAATAAAAATAGACTTGCATTATACTGTACAGTATTATTATACGTTATACAGTAGTTAATCAATAACTGTTCTTTGAAAAAACTTTATAATAATCTTTTCAGGTTCGTATTCTATACCTTGATTTAACGAAAACAACCTATTTTATACCGAAAAGGTTTTTATAGTTCATACACTTCAAAGATTAATCAAAAAATACTACGAAGAAAAATATTCAAAGAAATTAGTTTCCAAAACCAATTCCTGGAAAATGTATTCAACGAAAAATTTGAATTGCCTTAAAATTTGTGACGATTAGTGTGAACTCACTAAATGTTCAAACCTTAATGAGTAGTTTAAACGCACAAGTATTCAAGATAACAAGATTTATGATCGAAAAGAATAATTTTTATTTTTTGAAGTTAATTTCGCCTCTAAACAAAACATTAAATCAATACTTGATTAGTTATTTAAAAGTGTGAATATATATGTGCAAAGTTACCGCTGTAATAGAGTGTGGTGTGAGTTTAATAATAAAAAGCTCGCAATGGATTACATTCAAAAATAATCGATACTGTATTTCTCAAAATAGTGTAAATACTAACATAAAATCAATCGAAGAATAGATGATTGAACCAAACATGTATATTATAGATTCCTATAAATTTGTGTGTTATTTTTTTTAAAAAAAAGACTATACAATACCTGAAATACTATATTTTAAGTAATAATTATTTTGGGGAAAATATGTATATTTTTGCCAGCTTTAGTAAATGTGAATAATAAACAATAATGTTTTGCATAATACACGTCTGTTATAAACGCAGACACGCTGTCATATGCACCGGTAAGCCAAAACATAGAAGCGACAGAAACCTTAACTCATTAATATTTTGTTTTCCATATTTATAAAAGTCAAGTGACTAATCTTTTCTTAGTCGATAAGTGATCAAACGATCAAATTATAGCGCACATTAAAAATAAATAATTTTCACTTATGTTTTTTTTTCAGTTCACTATAAGCGGTTGTAACGACAAATATTACGAATTTGTATTTCTTAAATAAATATGATAAAAAATTGTCCATTATTTAATCCAATAAATGAAATTCGTCTTAAAAATTAATTCTACACTAATAATTAATTTATTATTATTAATTCAACACTAATATATCAATTAATCATAACATATCACACATTGGTAGCGAAGTGCGCGATCACTTCACGCATCTATTCCAATAAACCCAGAATTTATTCTTTTGTTTTCTCCTCGTCAAACAAAATTATTTGTCGACATCTAATATCATCGATAATATTAGACAACTTTCAGGTATTTAGTCCCGAGAGTGCTATTATAGCGTTCTAATTGCACTTAAAAACACACTTACGCTAATATATTCTTCTATGCTTTATAATTTCTTAAATAACAGCACCACTACTTTAAACACTCGAAATGCTACCTTGTATATTCTACACGCCTATAAAAGATGATAGTTTCCGAAATTAGCTTTAGTTAATGAAATATTTTTAGTTCTTGATAAATTCTAGATGAAAATTTCAAATCTCAACCCCGAATACATTCAAAGTAATGACACATAACTTTTTCTTAAGGTGAAATACCTGCAGCGAGTGATGCATACATTTTGATACATACACTGTGCATATATATTAAATAATATAAAAATGTAACATACATTATGTAATAAAGTTATTGCAAAGTTATGTAAATATTATGTTCTTTCTTCTTTTTTATCGTACCTTAAGTCCTGGAAAAAAAATAATCTAAATGATGCGTATGACGAATGAAATATATTTGCGAAGCGCGATAAACTAAAACAAAAAAAAAATATTCTTGAGGGTTGCTTGCAGTGAATGCAAGCAATAAAGCAGTTTGCACGTAGTTTATGTAATTATAGTGGAAATCACGGCTAGAATCAAATTTCGAAAATTTCTATGAAGGGGTCAGATGGCGAAAACAAATGACATTACTGTACATATTCGGTTGCATTACTACACACGATTGACCGAACGGTGGCAGTGGTTAAACTGAGGCATATAAGAGAAATTCAGGAAATAGTCAACGCATAAATTCGCGATAAAATCTCGGTTCGAACTATTGTTAATATTCTTACGAGTGTACCGAAAATACCAAAAAATATATCTTTCCTAAATCAACAAATATATATATATATTGCTTTCATCTTCAATGTTAAGAATGTAACTACAGATTGTATTTTGAGATTCTGTGGTACGAACAGAACCCACTTTACATCGCAAACCAATAAACATATCGCTGAAAATTGATTTTCAAAATAATTTTGAGCATTAAAATTTTATAAATTTTTAGCTATCATATATTTTAGTTATATATTTTTTATATTTAAAGTAATTTAACTTGAAATATTCATAAAGCAATAAAAAGTAAATATATATATATAACATTAAAAAATAAATTTTATTGCCGCAGTCTTAACCATAAAATCAAATATTATTGGGTCTAGACTTGGGATGTGCTTTCTTAAAGCGAAATATAAAATAAAAATACGTAAGAAATAAATTAAAATAAACTCCTAAATAACCCTAATGTATGTTTATAATATTATACTGTAGAAGTATGGCGAGAGAGACCATAATTTAGAGGAACGAAACTCTTAAATATTAAGCATAATTAAATATATGGTACGTATTATAGTGCATACATTTATATTTAATCATAATATATAATATATATAATGACCAAAATATTATAGAAAACTTAAAATTGCGAATTACTGTGAAATAAAATTAAAACTTTTCTCTCCGCAAAACTTTAAATTAGGTTTTGAGTTTTAATATTATATAATAACAGTTTACAATATTCGAGGCTAGCGTTAGTTAAACGCACGCAACTTTGTTTTAGTTTTAGCGCACAAAAATATATTTAATAAAATTAATTAGAAGTTATATCAAATAAAGCAAATGATAATGAATATTTAAAATATCATCGCACATGTGGCATAAATTTTATTACCATAGGCCTCTCTCTCTCTCGAGCTATGCTATGCTATTCTGGCACAATGAAAATAAATGTGCAACAACTTTAGTGGCGCAGCAGTCTATCGACGAAACACCGCATAATAACACATTAGATACCCTGGATATCCTCTCCATCTCTTTTCTTTTTATTCAATTAATACATTATTATGGTAAGCGAATCTTCGCATTACTTATTGCACAGTTATTAGATTAGGTGCACACACACACACACAAAACTACGAGCGCGCGGCTCGTAAAGCAATTCTAATTTTTTTCAATATTTAACTGGTGATGGACTGCCCAAGAATTTACTAGTTATTTCTTTAAGCAATAACATCTCGCGTATCACTTCTGGAACTACATTTGGTATTTGAAATGTTCGAGAAATGCGAGTAACATATACCGAAAAGCAATTGTCAATCAGAGTTTGTCTGTGAGGCTTGCAATGATTAATTGTTATAAGTCTGTGCACACAGTTTTTCGTCGCATTATGGACTGATAAATGATTGGTAGCCCTTATCTAATCGATTGTCTTTAGCAACTTTTGTGTGTAAGAGTTTGTTAAAAAAGCTTTAGTTCAACTTCGCAATTATACTGCTGTTTGAACGGCCGTTAATCTAACAAATAAAACGACATTTTTGGGCTCAGAAAAAAACTAATAAGACTTTTTCTGAATGTTTAGGGTTTTCTGAACAATAAAAAAGAAAAAGATAATATCAATCACTATATATTTGATGATTTCTGTAGAAGAATTGAAGATATTTAAAAAAAAATAAATATATAAATCGTTGAATGTAATATAATTATGAAATTAATTATGAAAATATGAGAAGAAACAGTTTTTCTCTTATAAAAAAAACGCAAAAAGCTATGGAATAGATTTATGGAGTCATTTTTATCTATGACATCTCAACTGCGAGAAATAGGGTATAAATTTATGATGACATTCGCATTCAGCTCACAATTTAGCAAAAGGGATATGATATGCATCGATGCCTTTAGTTCATGTACAGTCAGTCTCTCGCAACTAAATTGTAATTCTCTAATCTAACTTATATGCACTGTTACTATCTTTTATTGTTACTGTAGACCACACACTTCTTGCGCGAATGTGTTCTTAGCGTCGAACAATTTTCACTCATTTAGCATTCAGTTTACTTTTGCAGAACAGAAAAAACACAGTTCATTTATACTATTATTATTTTTTCCACAATTTCTTGAGCGCATTAAAATAATCTGTAATATTTTTTTTCGTTGTATTCAAAAACTATTATTTTGTTTTGTGTGTGTGCGTGTGTGTGTGTGTGTATGCGCCTAAAAGAAAGTTATATATAAAATTTATGCTGATTGATGTACAAAATATAAGAATATTCAGCGCCCGCTTTGAATAACTTATTAAATGCTAAATCAATTAATTATATGTTACGCATTATATTTAATGCGATGTCGTTAAGTTATTACAGTTTATTCAGAATAATAACAATTGCTGTGTGTGTGTGTGTGCATGACATTACGCAGTATTGCGATGTCTCGAGAAATTTTTCTCTTAATTTAATTTTTTTTTCTTCTCTTTAAATAAGATGCCATTATATACACGTATATGTCTTATATTTATATTTATTATTATTATTATTATTCCCTTTTGCAGTGGATTTTTATTTTCTACTTTCTTCTTCTATACACGCTTTTTATGTGCATATTTGTTTAAAGTAAAAGAGATGATAGCATGAAAAAAGTAACATTTGAATATGAACTATAAATAATTTTGATCGTATTATTTCGCACAAAATGTAGTAAAAACAAAAATATTTTATTGTGAATTTTTTTTCACAATTAAAGAATGAAATATAGTTTTAATGGAAACTGAAAATAAGCATCTTAAAAATAAGTATTTTCATTGGCCAATAATTATTTCAAAAAAATTTTTACTCAAAAAATGCATTGAACTAAATAAATATCGCAAAATCAAATTCTCGTAAAAAATCGTTTTTGATGCACACAAAACTCAACGGTATTGCGGGTTGACATAAGCGAATGGCTTGTGTCACAGCAGCGAAAAACGTAAGCGAAAAGCCGTATTAAGTTAGCGGTTTTGATTCCCACACGTGCTATTATCCATACTCTGTTTAGAAGTCTCCTAATTTCTCCACTATTAATCAAAATTAATGAAAACTAATTCACTGGATTGAGAGCATCTTAAAACGGCGAGTGAGTGCTAGCGAGCAAAAATAAATTTTGAAGTTTATAGATTTACCGTATCTCTCGCGTTCATTTGTTACCGAATAGGGATTTTATTGTATCAAACTTGACTGAAATTGTGAAATATTTCACTGAGAATTAAAAACTAAAAACAAAGTGTTTCTAAAGCCAAGAAAGAAAATTTGGGTTAAAAGAAAATTATTTTTAAAACTAACAAATGCTTCTGTGCTCATAAGTTACGTAATCTAAAATGAAAAATATTAGAAAGCAAGCGCTAATGACGAACACAATACTACTTTTTGCTCGAAAAATTCATAATCCTTTATTGATAATTATTAGGAAATCCAAACCAAAAATTAATTTCAGTTATTATTATTAGTTCGCAAAAAGGTTTTTCGATTTTAATTAGTAAAAAAGAAATTTTAGTTGCATAATACAGAAATTCTCTCGTTTTATTAATTATATTACATATAATTTTATTAATAATTTTGCATCAAATTAATGCAAAAATAGAATTTACCTTAACTTTTGAATTATGAAAGAACGCAGTGAATACGCATGAATTTAAGAATATGCAGCAAAAAAAAGTACTACTACTTTGTGTATTTTCAACTAGAATTTATAATCTCGTCAATGCATATAGTATTTTCTGAATATTTAATATGCAAAACCTATTTGAAACTTTAAATATTTTAGCCTTATGTATTTTAATTTAAAAGTTTTAAAATCTATTTTTTTTTATTTTAGATAAATTTTTAAAATGCCTTGAGAAAAATGTAGACACATTTAATTTCAGATTTTAAGGTAAATGATGAGCATTGTTCCAAAAAAATGATCGATAGGTTATCCAACTCCCTTATCAACACTATCGTTGCAAATGAAAGTTTCATTTTAGGATATAATATGAGTTAATTATAAAATTGAGTACATATTTCAGAAAATTATAATTTAGCTTTAAACTAATTTCCAGAATATTTTTACTTTCTTTGTTTTTCCATTAACATACACTCTATTATATTCCGAACTAACTTTTATTTCAATCTATTATTATATAGCAGTTAATTAAAGAGAGAAAACAGTTTTAATGCAATTATCTTAGTCATTATATATTGCGGTAGAAAAGTAACAAAAATTTTTAATACTCGCAGTAAAATATAAATTATTATTAGCTTAAGTTATGCTTTAATTTCAGCAAAAATAATTCTCTATTATTATAGTTTGTAAAACATAGCACCACTTTAGCGAAAATAGTTCTGCGCTCAAAGTAATCAATTACTAATACCAGTATAGTATAATGTTCTTAATATTTTTATCGTTACTTAACACAAAGAAATATTTTCTTTTTAGTTTTTATTTGAGTGACACATAACTTTACGCATTACATAATCTACCCGTTTTTCCACAAACTCAATGAATAAACATAACGCACTATTTCTTTGCTCAAAAAAAAACTTAAAACTGAAACAGAATTGAAGCAAAAAGTTTTTTGACGTGAAAAATAGACTAACAAAAAAAATAGTATAATAGCATAATACTTTAATACTATTGCAGAGAATTTATTTCGGTTACAGCAAGGAAATAATATTATGTAACAACGCTAACAAAAAAAACTCATTTCACTCGGAATACACCACACAAATCTACACACACATACATACACACACACACACTGTATAACTTTATTACTAAAAATAATACAATCAAATCAAATGATAGAGAAGAGAGAAAAAAACACACGCATAGAGAAAGAGGGAAATGTTGATCGCAATACAGTGGAAACAAAAAACAAAAAATAAATACGAAATAATATCGATAGACATTGTTTTGATTACCTATTATCCAGATAGCAACACATCGACAATTGTAGAGAATTACGGTAACCGCTAATGTCATTAAGGAATGCATTATAGTATCACACAATCTGTCATAATCACAATAATAATAATAATAATAATCGCTGATTTATTATTATTATAAACGTTATGTGTCCATACATTCTTCTCGACAGCAGTTGAATTGAACAGAAAGCAAAAACCAATATTAACATACAATATATATTTGCCTGCAGAACAGTTTAATCACATCCTATTATTGCTGTTGACCAGAGAACAAGAATAACTCTCACTCTCTCACACATACATACATATACACAAAAGCACTCAAGATTTGAATCTTTGCCACAAAAGCATGTACACTTCTTAGCAGAAGAATTGCTATAATACTAGCGAACATCAGTTCAGTGTGTGTATATGGTATGCTATGTGTTCGTTCGTTAAGATGAACAGGGATTAGATGTTAAGACTACTCTTAAAGGTTATGCAATATTCAGCAGAAACATTAAATGCGAACAATACTAATATTTCTCTTTCTCAAACACACACACATAAATATAGCGTACATTTCTCGGTAGTTTGCTGTGTGTAAATGTATTTAGTTTTACTTTTGCACATAACAATTTCTCATAACGTTAGCGCTCTCGCACACCACACACACACCACCACCAACACTACTACTGCCAACACAGGCAACAACTAAATTCAAGAATTCACTGGCAATCACTGAATATTGCTTTTGTTGTATGCATTGGGAGATTGTGATGGAGCCAATGAGTTGTTGTCGAACTAACAACACATACACACAGCAACAGCAACACACTTACACCAGAAGCGCAGCGCACAACCAGAAGCGGCCAAAATCCATAACTGTAGATATAGCTGTAAAGAGTTCATATGTGTTTGTGTGTATGCATGGATTGTGTGTGCATTTTTGCCAAATTGACATTACATTCAGTATAAGTGCTTGAAGGCATCAAAAAACAAAACAAAAAAAATAATTCGCGAAATAGTGAATGCGAATAGAAAAATAGAAAACAAAAATCAAAGTTTCGCAGAGCAGTATACTTCTAGTTCTCTCTAGTTCTACAGTTATTTATGTATGATCTTTATATCTGACTTCACTCAGACTCACACTCTCACTCTTTCATTCTTTTTATTTTTATTCGTTATTCTTCTTCTTTTTTCCGTTATTTTTCTCTTAGTAAACAAAAAGACATATACTTTATTGGAATATACAGAGTATAGCTAGAGCTATATATATATCGCACGTTTAACAATGAATCCAATAAAATAGGATTATGGATAATAGATTAAGCGAGGCGTAAAATTATTTTCTAACCCAATAAAACAGGTAAATATAGCACTGAGAAAGAAAAAAAACTTATTGCATTTTGATTTAGTTGTATTGCTTTTTAAACAATAAAAGAAAATAGTTCTGTCTCCGGATTTCGTATTGAATTAATTTTATACAATTACATGGATAAATCTCCGATGCATTAAGTATTTTAAATTTTATAAAACTGAAAATATATTTGCTTATTCTCTCTAAAAAAATTTGTATAAGAGTTTAAATTTTAATACTAATACTTTTCTATTCGCTTTAGTCTCAGTAAAATCTACAAAAATACCGGTATATTGAAGATTAAATCTTTTGAAAAGAAGCAAACATAATAAGCTCGTGTAGAAAATATACACAAACATAGGAAGAAAAATGGTTTCCAGATTTTACGAGTTTTACTGGTTTTAACAAATTTTTTTCATCACAAGTTTTTGAATAATAATCATTCAAAGTATTAAAATATGTAAATATTGAAACGAACTTTTGAAAGAGTTTGGATGCAATTAAAATTACACGATGATTATTAGCAAATTAGTTGCAAAACATTAAAGTTAAAATTAAAGCAACGAAAAAAAAATTTCATTGAAATACAGTGTATTCATTTAAGCGTGCATTGAATTGAATTCATGAATAGAAAGATTCGGATCGCGAATATTTCATTTCATTTCGTTTCGTTTGCAGTGTTCGCACAGCAATTAATTATTGAAAAGAGAGTTTTGTATTCTTTCTTTTTTTTTGATAAAAATGATCGCTGCAAAAGTTATCGCACTATTTTTAGCGGTAATTTATTCACTCATAATTTAATGCGTTTATTATGTGATAAATTAAATTTCGATATATATATATATATATATATATATATATATATATATATAATCGTTTAGGGAATTACACGGCTCTATAGAATCGACAAAATAACGATGAATATTCATTATGAGAGGCAAATATTTGTATGGATTTATAAATAATTGAGTTGTAAATTCCGGTAAGAATGCGGACAATACAGTAATATTACGAGAAACACATACACAATTGTACCTTAAAAACCACATATTTTAATATTAAAACAATGTTTTTTATTTTAATATAAACATCACGAGATTCCTCTCTATTCTGTTCGTTGTTAAAATTATATGAACTCACACACAAACTAGTACTGTATATCACACAGTTATATGGCATTACTGTCAAAAAATGATATAATAAATTTTAAATGAAATTTTTTATATTAAAAGCTGGAAATTGCTTCAATATCTTTACAGATCTAATGAATATTAATCACTATATTTCACTTGAATAAAAAAAATATTATTAGAAAAAAAGTAGGGCAATTAATTCTGCAATAAAACCCGATATAATTAATGAAACAAACAAACAAAACACAAACATATCTAAACTCAATAAAATACTATTTGGTAGAAGTCATCTGTGCAATAACAATGTAACAGATATTTTTTTGGGGCTAAAAAATGATTTACTTCAATGGTTATCGTGGTATTTACCAAAATAGCTGATAGAGAGGAGAGAGAAAGAGAGAAAGAGAGAGAGCGAGAGTGAAAGAGAAAACAAAAAACTTTTTCTTTCAAGAGAAAATATTTATACTGCTTATTTTCAAATAAAAAATCTTTTATTGCAAAATATAAGTCTCTTTTATGTGCAGTATATATTTATATTCTATATAGAAGAAAATTGTGCATTTATTTTTTCAGTAAATATTCAATATTTGATAATATAAAAAAAGGTAGTGCAGTGCAGCACATCCTCTAAAGACATATACGTTTTTAATGCACTTTTCTGTACTGCACTGTAGCAGAGATGAAAATCCAATTTTAACTCTTACGGGGATATTTACGTAACGAATGAAGAAAAAAATACGCGAAGACAGTAAGCATCAGAAAACACACACTTGTTTTGGTGTCGTCTAGAATGTTATTAAGATCTCAACACTTTCTTGACGATGCTTAGCATATTGCGGGTACGAATCAATAAACACATAATTAGATATTCTTAACAATAGCAATAGGGAGAGAGAAAGGTATAACAGTATATGCACAACGCCGAGAGAGAAAGAGAGAGAGAGAATGAAGGCTTAAAAATCTACCTTAAAAAGGGAACATCATATATCAACAGCGGAGCACAAGCAGGCAGAGAGAGAGAGAGAGAGAGAGAGAGAGAGAGAGAGAGAGAGAGAGAGAGAGAGAGAGAGAGAGTAGAGCAGCAAAGAGAAGATAGAAAATCTCCGGAGAGTTTGCAGTCGCATGCACTGTAAATGTAATACGTGTGTTGTAAGACGATAATAAAATAGCTATTCCAGCACTACTAAGAGAAGTGTAGCTCAAACTACTAAATTGTGATGTAGTGTGAGTGTGTGTTGTATGTTGTATACACACCAGAAGATACTACGTGAGCAACTTTTTGCAGCTTTTATTAAGTATTTCGTTATTTTTTGTGTGGTATAAGCAATTTCTGTATCTCTTCTTCATTTTCCGCTAATGCCTTCTTCTAATAAACGCCTAAACTTGTTAACAGAATTTACTCGCTTTGGATGCTTTGGTGTACACAAATTATTTTGACATTTCTTTGCCGTTAAGCAAAATAATTATGCATGCGATAACTAAAGTAAATGCGGAAAGATTTTAGCTTTGAACGCGTTCTGTTCTAATGGCGAAAATCGTGTCACAAAATATTGTTGAAATTGTTTTAAAATTTATTCGAGTGAGAACGCATTTAGTCGTTATTCCTGTGTTTTGTCACACGAATATTTTTAGTTAAAAATATTCTTGAAAAACTAAAATCCAATTTTTTAAATATAACTTTTTTTTGGCATCATTTGAACTTTTTTCTATTTATTCCCTAAGAAAAAGGTAAACGTATCGATAAAGTAAATCGAAACTATGTTCTCGGAATCGACTTTCCAGCCAGTAATGAGCTGTTGAAACAGATATGTTATGTTACGCTATATTTTCTATTTCGCTCACAGGTAAACGCGGCTTATTTTTGTTCGAAAGAAAAACTTCGTTAAATTGAGAATTTCACAAAATTTCTAACAATAATCAATAAAAATATTACATATCAGTCTGCTTTCGAGAAATCAAATATGAATATTTATATTTAGACTTTGCAGGAAATTTTTTGAAATACTGTAACAGCATTATGGGTGAATACAAAAAATTGTTATATTGTCCGTATTTGTACCCCTAAGTCCCCAACACATTTTCCATTTCCCCAATTACTCGTTTCCCCACCAAATTTGGCAAAATTTAGATTTTTGTCACACATTTAACGTTTTTTGAGTTGTGACTGTTGTAGTTTTGATTATTGTTACGGATAAATAAAAAAAATTAAATTGTGTTTATTGTTCAAAATGGTAAATATTGAGTTAAATTAAATTCTATCTTTAAGAACTTATTATCATATCGAAGACAATTCATAAATCATGTATTACATAATTTAGTTTAATTCATTTTTACAATATTCAGAGATCGGATTATTAGGGTGAAAAATTTCAAAATTTGGGTAGGGTTTTAGGGCTAAAAAATTATCAAATTAGGGTCAAAAACTATGCATTGCTAGCTAAAACTCATCGTATTAAAACTACAATTTTTTTACTTTGGCCTAATAAAATCTTCATTTTTATATTTTCATTTGAATTTTTCTAATGTTTAACTTAAGCAACGCCCACTTTCAAAACTCCACGAATTTGAACGACAATTTTTTTTATGTTAATTGAGTTTTAAAATCTTTTTAGTAATGAATATAAACAATTTGATAAAAAAATGCATATTTACTTTCAAATAAAAAATATTTTCTAATTTTTTTAGTATTATAATCGAAAATATTACTCTAAATGTTGATTAGGTCATTTAGGGCTAAATTTTCAAATTAGGGTAAATTAGGGCTCCATACATACCTTAGGGCAAATTATGGTAAATTAGGGTTGACCCTATTAATCCGATCTCTGATAATATTTAAAAGCATGATTTTTTATAAATATTGAAAACATATAGTCCCATTTTTATACAATTAGTGATCACCAGATTACTAAAAAAATTGGTGCCATTTTTCGATATTTAGTGATTAGTTAATTAATTATAAAAAATAAAAGTTGAATAACGATTTTTGTTTCATTCCATAATTCTATAATTCAAAATGTTTAAAAGGCTCAAAATGTTTAATTGGTCTAAATATATTTCAATTTAATTCTAAATCGCTTCTGCACTTGTCATTCTGATTGAATTTTTAAATTTTCGTTTCTTTTTATGAATTTCTTTTTAAGATACCATTTTATATACAATTATTTAAATTCTCTATTTTATTAATATTTTCTATTTGACTTCGATAAAATCAAGGCAGTGGTAAAATTTTGACTATAAATAGTAAATATTATTAATAGGTCCGATATTATGACTAGGGATAGGATTTAAGCTCGTCAAAACTCGTCGGATTTAAGCGAAAATTTTCTACATTTTGGCAAAAATTTCAGTTATCTCTTAAGTTCATAGTAATTTACTTAAATCTATGAAAAATAAAAAATTCAAACTGATGGAACAGAAATTTTTAGTTAAAAAACTTTTATCTTAAAATTTTAAGTATTTAAGATGTAATGGCTATGAATAATTCAAGTAATTATGACAAACCCTAAGTTTTGAGCGCCCTTTAATTAATATATGCCACTTACTTTGATTGCCGAAATAAAAAACCTTATAATATTATACACTTAATTTACATGCTAACTATGAAAAAATACATCAGTATTACAGTAGTATAACTAAACAAGAACGATACATTCATAGAGAGCCCACTTCCTTATTGATCATAAATAAGGACAGCAAAATTCGGGTTAGCCCGAATTCTTTAACTACATTTAATCATTCGGGAATAGTTTTTAAATGAGTTAAGGAATAAATACAACTCATTTAAACCCAATTTATTTTGCCCGAATCCCCCGATTATGGAGTTTTTGCCCGAATTCCCCGAATAGTTTATATTTACCCCGAAT
>JAQIVF010000255.1:0-27330 GCA_034698365.1 Steganacarus magnus
TATGCTTTAGATTATCTGTTGGTTCGCGTGAGGAGTCAGACCTTAAGTCATCTCTTCTAATATAGTCAATCGGATCTATTTTATTTTTTGTAACATTTTTTATCTTTTCTAATTCATCTCTTTCTATATTATTTTTCGGTTCTTCATAACTTTTCATTTTATCCTTTTCTGGATCCTGTCTTCTGATTAAATCTAATGGTTCTTTATATTGATTTTCATTCATATCTTTTCTTTTCACTTTATCAATCGGATCATTAAAACTAATGTTTGTTTCATTTCTTATTATCTTATCTATTGGTTCTTTATTTGATGTTAAATTATTTCGCTTAATATAATCGATCGGTTGTTTCCAATCAATAATCATATCGTCTCTTTTTATCTTATCTCTCGGTATTTTTGGCTCTTCTGGCAGACTTTTTAACTCTTGAAACGATGATCGTTCGTATATTTGCTTCCTTTCTTCACAGCCCAGTTCCGTATCACTCATTCCGTAGACAATTTTCTTATTTGCAGAAATATAACAGTACACTTCAATCAAACTACTTTTTTGTCTATAATTCTGCAGCCATTTCATCGCATCGCACGTGCAGTTGAACTTATTATTCCTCAAGTAAATCTCGTTTTTTGGGTTACTTATCATCGGCTCGATAACATTCTTAGTCAGTGTTGTTATTTCATTTTCTTCGAGGTATATCTGCATTTTAATATTGTTATTCGCAACAAATTCCCATTCCGTTAATGTTTGCATTGTTATTCTATTGGTGTCAAGACTTATTTTAACTTCGCTACCTGATGTTGCATCGAAATTGAACGCATTTTTTGATATATTACTGATAATATTATTGTCTAGACTAATTGCGATTATATTTCTCAAATTTCTGAACGCATTTTCCCCTATCGATTCTATCCTATTATAGTCTAAGTCGATATATCTCGCCATATTTCCGTCAAAAGTGTTCGCCGGTATATCCGCGAATGCATTTTTTTCTAGTCTTAATTTATCGCTTACTTTCAACTTTCGAACTAAACTAAATATCGCCGGATCACTAAGCTGTGGGTTATTTGTGATTATAATGCTATTACAGCTGCTAAACGAGTCATCACTGATCTTCGTTAGTTTACTATTGTCTTGTATAGCGATTTCCTCGAATTGAATATTTTTGAACCAACCGTCGGTTATTTTAGTTAGACCTGTGTTCGAAATGCTAATCTGCTTGAATTTAGCACTATTATAGCCGGAATATTTTGCAATCGCTTCGAAACTGTCGGTGATAGCAGTTCCGCTACACTTCACCAGTCCTAATGTGGCGCTACATTTGCATTCTTTCTGTTTTTGCTGCAGATAAGCGCACAAATCGGTTGCGCAATGAGACAATTGCAATATTAGACTGCATACTAATAGAATTGTTGTTGCGTGCACTAAATTAGAAATGGAAATGGGATTTAGATTTTAGTTAATAACTTGTTCGCTTTATAACTGCAGAAGTTATCACACACACACACACACACACACACACACATGCTCCTCACTCTAATTAATTTCCTAAATACTTATATCTCAGTTTAATCAATTTGAATAAATCTTAATACCCATTAATAATGTATTGCTTTAGTTAGGTTATGATACTCAATTTTTTAATTAAGTTTTGAAACAACTTTCTAGGTTTTTGACAAGAATTATCCCAGAACTTTGCTTACTATCCAGACTCGAGAATCAATGTAAGACATATGCTATCGATAGTTTCGGTTTATAAACTTTTTATTGCCGATCAAAAACCCAGTGAAAAATATTTAAAATACTAAAATTTTCATGTGTTTACATAATAACAACAAACTAGAAATCAATGAGACTGTAACCTAAAAGTGTGACTGATATTTGCGTAATAATTGCTAATAAGCGTTACAATCAAAGAATACCGCGCTATACCAGTCGCTAATCTATCGCCGACACCTCTCAATGTGTAACAAAAATTGTTATGCTTAACAAACAGGCGACTGGTATAAACGTTACTAACGCTCACATCTTTGTTGCAAAATATCACTAATAAAAACCAATGAAAAAAGGCTTCCGACAATTAATGTCTGATCGATTTCTAGTCTGAATAACAGTTGGACTAAAATTAAATAGTTTTTGTGTGATTTTTATGAAAACGTGCTCTAAATTTACTTCTTCTAAATTTACATTAAAAGTATTGCATTAAAATTAGTATATGTAGAAATAAATAAAAAAAGCATCCATACCTTTCATTTGTGCAAACATCAAACACTTCTACGATTTAAAGTAGTTTTCAATGTCAACCGATTAAGTGTAACGAAATGAATGACTTTCTCACAGAAAACAGATCCTATTTCTAAGTGAATAATAACATTTCAAATACCAATCATCGCCTGATTTTTTTTGCTTTGCTATGCAATAATTTCCAGGTTTTTTTCTAAACGAAAATCTTATCAGAGTAGACCTAATTGACAATTAAAAGAAAAATGATTATATAATCTTATTGGTGTGTGTGCGGTGTCCTTTTAAATCACAATGCAATAATGCGTAGACACTCTATAAGAAGGACGTCATTATCTTATTATTAGTGTTTTGTAATAAATAATTTCTATGTGAATAATTTTTTTGTGCAATTTTTGAATACTATAAGAGTTAACTTTGTTATTTCAAATTCTAGTTCAAACTTGTTTGTTTCTAATAGCAAACTTTTAGAAACTGCTTCTTCGCTCAGAGTTTTTGAAAAAACCGAGTTCATTGGTATAATTTTTCTGTCTGCATTGAACTGTCTCTATGTCTGTCATATGCCTGTATATATATTTATATATGTAAGTGTGTATGTTTTTATCTGTTTTTCTATAAACTAAAAGACGTGACCTTTTTTGAGACATATATTTGGTACATCGGTGTTCTCGGGATTCTTGAAAGTTTTACCAAATACAAACATTTTCTAATCGAAATTGTTTCACTTAAACATTTTTTTAAAAATTATTTGTTTCTGAGGTGATTATTAAGCTTTAATCAATTTTGTTAAACTGCAGCAACAAATCTTAAAATTAAGTGTCACTGCATTTTATCTTAAAATATGTTTTTATTGTGAAATCAGATCATTTGTGCTTGAAGTTAAAGCGATTTGTTATCTTTAGAAAAAAATTTGTCAAGATTTATTAATGAAAAAATTCATACTTGAAAAATTAAACGTTATCCTCAATAGAAGCCACCAAAAAATGCATAAAAATTAATTGCACAGCTAAAACATGGTGACTATAAATTTAGCGCTGAAGTGTTGTTGGTTAAGTAGTCGCTGATTGAATTTTTTTGTGGATTCAAAGATAAGAAGTGTTGAATATGTAGCGTATTCGGATTAAGTAGAACATTGAACATCTTTTCACTAATTCGTTGACGAATGCGGTGGACGAACGAATTCGAGAGTATTGATTGAAAGATTTTGAAATTGAATGATTCCTTATTTTAATCCTGACTGCAGCATATTCACAGTAACCACCTCTGAACTCATAATCACAGTAACAACCACTGAACTCGTTAGCCGCTTCTTTGAATTATTTTAATTATCCATCAAATATATATTCGTTTCTGTATTTCTGCAATTATATTAACGATATCAATAATGAGTGCAATAATTATATGTATATTGTGTGATCCACTTACACATCTACATTGAATTCACGTAAAATTTTACACTTGAAAGTTTGCCATCCACTTCACTAATCAGATAGTGATCCAGATTAAGTAGTCTAAGAGTTGATACCACAATGCAATAAGCATTGCTGAAAATTTAAGTTTCAAAAAAAAGCTGAAGTTTACTGTTTCCATAAGTGGTGCTGCCATGTAACTTCGCACCGCACTCTCTTTGAGTTTGAATCAGAGGTTTGAATTCGAAATACTCTACAGATTGATGAGTTAAGAGCAAAAAAATTTTTGAATAGTGTTCCTGTATTCGGATAACTATTTTAGATTATTATTTAGTAAAGTTTTGAAAAGAGCATAACTCAGTCTTATTTGCAATCATCTGCAACGTAAAGTTCGTGTGTATAACTGCAACAAATACATGGCTTTTTGATCTTCTTTTAGTTTCGTCCGAACATTGAACTAATAATAGATGACTGATAACTATTAAAAGGGCGATATTAAGTGCGACACTAAAAAATAGAAATATTAAAAAATTATTAACAAAGTTTCTGTAATTTTTATGAAAGCGTAATGAAAGTAAAATCACTTAAACATTTGTAATAACTTAATAATTTTAAAAGTTTAAAGCCACTTAATTACTGATGAGTTATTTAAATTTTTTAGTGAGTTGTATTTAATGCGATTAAATATTTTTTAGTTTTACGAGCATTTAAAGTTCAATTAAATGCTTGTTATAAATGAATTATAAATGATAGAACTGCTACGGACACTGATCAACATGAAGGCTAAAGAAGGGCTCTATTATCTTCAAAATTAATTTAAAAAGTCACCAAAATAGGAAAAAAACAAATCTGGTTGATTGTAGTTATATTTATTGCACTTTTGCGCATTAAAGAGCATAGTAACCGTACTTTATGTATAAAGCAATAATGATTAAAATATTACATACTTTGATCCTTATTATAAACTAATTATGATTTCATGGCCAGTGATGATCACGTTCGGCGCTCACTCTCGATATTAAATTTAATCTCTACTTTCATACGCGTGATCCGCTTAAAACCTACGCTCAGAGATTCCATTCTGCGTTCGATATCGTTGGAGAGCATTGCTGCTGATTTCCAAAACATTTATAGTTTGATAAAATAATTATAAATTAATTAAATATTTTGACTGAAAGCTTTTTTTGCTGCTATAAACTCACAAAAGTTACAAATTAATAATTATAAAGTTCATACGACCCACTAATAGAAATAATAACCTTAGTTCACAAAATATATACTTCTAGTAGTATATATCAATGTTTTGCGCACAGAAATTAAGCAATTTTATTGTTGTATCGCGCAGATTGTAGTGGCGATAAAAAAATTATTTATTTCACCCAATTGTGCGATAATACAGTAAGTTATTTATTTAATAATTATTATATTTTAGTTTGTTTGTATTTTTATTGAACTTTGTTCGATAACATATCTGTCTTTCTCTCTCACTGTTGAATAAATAAAACTATGTATTAAAACACACACAAGTGAAGAATAAAAATAAAATAAAACATTGTTTTGTGTGATGTGTGTAATAAAAAATTTAATTAATAAAGTTTTTGTTTTAACTTATTAATATCACTTAATTTTCAGTGACCTTAGAAAATTTTTTTGAAACATTAAATACAATTAATGTTTTAAAATTAGAATTAAAATATGAATTAACGATTTGTTTAAAATAATATTATTATTATTGTCATGACAAAAATTTATTATTTATTACACAGAGTGCGAAAAAAGCAGTTATTTTCTAAATCGGCTTAAAAAATTGCATTTCGTCGCTAACATTAGATGGCGTTCATCCCGACGATATACAAACTCAGGCTTAAAGTTTAATTAAGCCTTAATCTAATCTCAAAAAACTGATATGCGATTCGCATAAAGGTATATAACCTGATAAATGTGAATAAACTGGAGGATGAGTTCATGGGCCAAATATAATATTTTAGTTTGAAAGTCGCCCTTTGATTGTTTAAATAGTCAAAGAAAAACACATTCATAACGGTTTTTTACATTATGAGATTATATAGTCTAGTCTTCTTCTGGACTATATTTATTTATTGTTTTTTTTCAATGCCTCTGAAACACACACACACACACACATATATATATATATATATATATATATGTATATATATATATATACACGCAACATTCGCGCTCATGTCCGGCAAGAAACCTCAGCTCAGCTCTCGTAAGCCGCTCGAGCGTCGAAACTTTCTGCTTATTTCTAAAACTTTTATTGTAAAATATAAATTCATTAAAAAATTTTTACAGTAAGCTAATATTAGCATTAGAATTTCAATTTTTTTAACATAAATTTTATTTGACCCATTAATTGAAACAATAATTAATGTATAAAATATACATTTAGTATATATCAATCAACTTTTACATTTTGCGCATAGAAATTAAGTATTTTATTCGCAGATCTTCAGATGAAATAAGTTAAGTTTATCAATGAGTTAAAAAGTTATATTTATAAATAACTTATATTGTATTGATCTCTGTTTTCAAATCATATCTCTCGTTTGAACAAATAAAACTGTGGTGAAGAGCAAATGAGAAATAACCAAATAAATTAAATATTGCGGTATAAATTAAAAAATTCATACTTCAATAAAATTTTTGTGTGTTTACTTTAACTTGTTTTTGACTAACCTTACAAAATAGTTTGAAACTTATTAAAAGCCGAGTTAATTTCAGCAGTTAATTAACAAAAAAAGTGTGCAAACCTTTGATAGATATAAAAGTGTGATATTTATGCAGCGATTAGGCGTTCCCCGACATTGAAACTCTTAAAACGCGCACTGGCTATTTGACTGAGCAATTGCGATCCAGATTAAGTAGTCTAAGAGTTGATACCACAATGCAATAAGCATTGCTGAAAATAAGAAGTTTACTGTTTCCATAAGTGGTGCTGCTATGTAACTTCGCGCCGCACTCTCTTTGAGTTTGAATCAGAGGTTCGAATTCGAAATACTCTGTAGATTAATGAGTTAAGCGCTAAACATTTTTTGAATAGTGTTCCTGTATTCGGATAACTATTTTCGATTATTATTTAGTGAACCTTTGTAAAGAGCATAACCCAGTTTTATTTGCAATCCTCTTCAACGTAAAGTTCGTGCGTATAACTGCAACAAATGCATGGCTTTTTGATCTTTTTTTAGTTTCGTCCGAACATTGAGCTAATAATAGATGATTGTTAACTATTAAAAGGGCGACATTAAGTGCGACACTAAAAATAGAAATGTTTAAAAATTATTAATAAAGTTACTGTAATTTTTCATCCACTTCACTAATCAGATTGCGATCCAAATTTAAGAGTTGATACGACGATGCAATAAGCGTTGATGAAAATAAGGAGATAACTGATTCCATGACTGCTGCTGCCATTTAACTTCGCGCCGCACTCTCTTTGTGTTCGAATTCGAAATACTCTTTTGAAAAGAGCATAACCCTATTCGCCGTGCAAACAAGTCCGTCTGTCCGTTGCACACTAGTCTAGAGTCAACGCAAATACCGGAATGGTGCCACCGATACTGATGACGATTGCGTTGCGCTGCAAAAATGAATGAAATAGCAGTTTTATTTTAGCCAAAATATATTAAATTTAAATGTATAAATATATTTTTATACCACTCGATTGCTGCGGTTGTGGCTGAAGGAGTCTCGGATTTTAATATCTCGACAGTTCGTGTTTTGCCTGTGTGCTCAGTGGTCTTATAATGAATACTAGCGTCGTAGCGTCTTCATCAAGCGCTGCGTAAATAAGATCGCATAAACTTTCGATTATTTATCGAATTTTTAATAAATTGTAATAAGATATAACAAGAAATATTAATAACTTGAAATTTAATTCCCGATTTCGATATTATTTCATATAGTTTCTGGTTTTTTTTATAAAAAAATTTCTAGTTAAGGAATTCGGTTAAAGCTAATTCACTTAAAATGTGAGAAAAATATCTATGAATGGTAGTTGTGGTACTCTTTTACCTGGAATGACGTAAAAAAGTGCATATAATCGAATCTTATTTGCAATCCGCTGAAACTTAAAGATGGTGCGTATAACAGTAATAAATACATGGCACGATATCTTGTTTTTGATTCGTCCTTACATTGAGCTAATAGACGAATAATAACTATTAAAAGGGCGACATTAAGTGCGACACTAAAAATGAAAGTTTAAAATTTTTTTAAGTTAATGTAATTTTTAGAAGCGTAATGAAAGTAACATCACTTAATCATTAATAATTACTTAATTTTTTTAATAAGATTAAGGCCTCTTAATGCCACTGAAGAGTTAAAATTATTTACTTTATTTAAATTTTTAGTATGAGTTGTGTATTCTCACGATTATAAATTTTTTAGTTTTTCACATACGTTTAACCCTCCAGCAAAAACGTGGCAAGATTTCCTGCCACTAAAAGTTTTGTTGGTAATATTATTTAAACTAATGTCAACAGAGCCAAAATATTTTAGCTATTCCTCACAAATATATTTGCAAATTATAATGCAAAAAATCAATTTATTATTAATTTTATTAACGGAGTTATTAAATTTAATTTAAAGTAATGTCCAAATTTTATTCCCCCTTTTTGTATAACATTTTAGTGCTTTGCTCCTGTAATGTTTGTTTTAATGCATAAACTATGAGAATCAGGCAAAAGTAACGCGACAGTGAAAACACGCCAGAATCGTGGCAGAAAAATTTTTAATGCATAGAAGGCAACTGGAAGCTGACTTATGTACAATACATAAAAAATCTGCCACCAGTACCCAACTTAAAAGTTGAACAACGATTCCACTGGAGGGTTAAAGTTCAATTCGCTTTATTTAAATGATAATGATATATAAATGCTTGATCTGAGACAGATCAATACGAAGGCTAAAGGGCGCTATATTTTCTTCAAATTTAGTTTAAAAAGAGACCAAAATAGGAAAAAAAATTAAATATGGTCGATTTTAGTTATATTTATTGCACTAGATATCATAGTAACCGTAGTTTATGTATAAAGCTATAATGATTAAAATTTTACATACTTTTATCCTTAATTTATAATAATTATTATGTCATGGCCAGTAATGTCAAGCTCGGCGCTCACTTTAGATATTAAAATTAAGCTCGACATTTGTACGCTCTATTCACACAAAAATCCTCAAAGTGTTTTTAATTCGCTGGAACGTAGAGCAATGCACTGATGATTTTTAATACAATTATTTATAAATGTTTTAAATAAATATAAATTCATTTAACATTTTTTGAATGAAAGCCATAGATGATACCATTAACTTAAAAGTTACAAATTATTACTTAAATAAGTTCAAATTATCCAAAATAAAAACAATAACTACTGCTGTAAGTAATATTTTTTTTAGAGAAAACATCAAGTTTTACGTTTTGCGCACAGAAAGTAAGCATTTTTATTGTTGTATTGCGCAGATTTTTGAAGATAAAAAAATATTTATTGAGTGCAATTCCGATAATAATAAGTTATTTATTTAATTCATTTATGTTTTATTGAACTTTGTTAGGAATCATATCTCTCGCTCTTTTGTAGAACAAATAAAACTGTTTTATTGAAAATACACATGAAGAATACAAATAATATAAACATTTTTTGTGTGATTTAAAACTTAAAATAAAAATTAATAAATTAATTTAATTTAGAATTCAATGCAAAAATTTTAATATAGTGTTCTCACTTTAATAATCTCTTATTTAAGATTTACCTTAGAAAATCGTATTTTGAAAGATTAAAAGTGCTTAAAAATTAGACAAAAATATATGTTCGTATATGAATGACAGCATTAATGACAAACTATTTTTTAGATTTTTTTTACAATTATATTAATAAAACATTGAATCTAACTGCGAAGTCGAACAGTGTTTGTCTCTATTAAATCATGACTGAGGGTCTCCTATGTCTCGATGCGGGATGGGATTGGTTTTTAGTCACACACTTAGAAAAAAAAGACTGCGTTAAGCGCGAAGTTTGATATATAGCAGTTTTGTGACGTTATATTACCGAACAATTGTTTTAAAGTTAATTTTTTCGCAAACAGTGTAGTTGTATAAGTATAGAATTCTATTTGTTTTGTTTATCCGTTAACTGAAGTAAAGCAGATATTTATGTCACACTTAAACTCACTTAATCGATGTTAATTATGTCAAAAGACTATTCGCTTAAAGTTTCTTAAAGTGCAATAAATTAACCGAAACCCGTTTAACTAAGAGCATAGATAGACAAATGTTAAAAAAACATTAAATCTATGAGTTCGAGTATTTTACTAGAAAGAGTAATCATATTTTTTTCATAAGTACAAAAATAGAATTTTATTTAAACTTTCTATTGCCGTACGGATAAAATTTTCATTAAAAATAGTTATTAACAAAAAATATGTTAACTTATTTATTTGTATAGAATTCATATTAATATAAATTGAAAAAAGATTTCAATTTAAATAATAAGAATGCAAAAAGATTAAAGAAAAAACATATAATTAAATATTTTTAATCAATTCAGGTTCTTATCAAAAATAAAGAGAATTTTGATTGAATTATACGAATTAGTTTTAAAAATAAATTCAAATTCAATTTAAACATAGAAGTTAACAAATTATTGCTGTCAAAGTAAAATTAAATGTCGCGTTTTGAGATATACTTATAGGTTTTACCAAATATGTTAGTCCAGGTGAATAAACAACGTTATGAGTGCTGGTCAATGCGTTTGGACCTAACAAACCAGCTCCAATGCCAGATTGTTTAGTCATTCCTTCAGTTGTCCCACAATCAAGAGTAACGTTTGTCAATGGATTGACTAATGTAAACGTCGAACCACTAAATAGACCAACTGATACGTGTCCACTGTATGTAACGATATCAATACCTACAAAACAAATTAGAAATGAGTTTTGGATAGCTTTTACAAAAATTAATTCTTTTTCATATATACCATTAACTTTTTGAGACGTCACATTGAAAATTAGCACAGATGTTTGTGCGGTATCCCATACAACAGGAGCACTATTACCATTTGATGAAAATAATAGTTGTGTGCAACTAGTATTTACCGAAACAGGAGATACAGAGAATTCACCAGTTTTGGGGCAATTGTTACCGTTGATCACCACTAGAAATGCTAGTTAATTATCGCAAAAACATTATAATGATTAGATTGGTTTGCATTATTTAATGTTATAAACTTTTTAATTATAAATATTCTTAATATATGCTAACTTTATTATATAATTTAAAGTTTTTCATTGTTCTCGTCGGATAATATTTTTAATTGTAATTATGCAGCGCAATGTTTATTTAAGTAATATTTTAGTATACACTTATGTTATAAATAGCGTAAATATTAATAAGATATCGTAAAGAAGAAAGATATAGTCCGCCTAACCTTAGGCTTAGGCTGTATGTTGAGCCTAAGCCTACATATTTTCGTAGGTTCTAGGCTTGAGCCTAAGCCTAAGACTTCATATTTTAGGAGCGGAACCTATGATTTAAATTAGGCGGGCTAACCTTAAGGCTCCAAAAATGTTATTTAAAATCATTTTTTGATAAAGCCTAAGGCTCTTAGTTTGAGGCTATAGCCTAAGAGCCTAAGCCTAAGGTTGTGAGTCATAGGCTGAGCCTATGACTAAGCCTACAGTATTTTCTGTAGCCTAAGCCTACAGACTACGAATAACTCGTCTGTCAGAGAATATTGCAGTCTTAACTCCTTTAAAACTTAGCTCAGCCTTAACTTTCATCTATAAGATATAAAATGGTAGTGACAGACCTATCTCTTATTAGAACTGCAAACGGACAGACAGATAGACATATTTAGAAACATTTTTAAATCCATAAGCTTGCCATTATATAAAAAAGTATGTTAAAAATTATAAATTAAAATTGATAATTTTAAACTCAGATTAAAGATTGAAAACTTTAAAAAAATTAAATAATGTGACAATAATAGACTGTAAATTATTAATATAATTGAAGTTGAAAGTTGATGATTCACTCAAAACAAATATAAATCATTTTTGATATTATATTTAAATGCTTTACCTGTTGGGTACAAACTAAGCCCAAATAAAGCATAGAAAATTATTTTTTCACTAAAATAAAATTAAATTAATTTATTAAAGTGTAGTTTATTAATATTTCTATATAATAGAAATTAATTTAATATAAAATTTATTTAATTGAATTATTAACATTAAAATAAAATATCACTTACAAAGTCATAGTAGAAACTCAATAATAGTGTTTTATTTTAGAATATATTCAAATAGAATAATTATTAAAAGTTTGCTTTACACAGGTATTTAAATGCTTTTGATCTATTGAATCGCTTTATTAAATGACGTAAATGTTTAATTATTAAGATGCGAACTGTTTGATTTGAAAATAAATACTTATTTTTAGGAACTCATTTAAAATTATTAATTATACGAATTCGACCAAAGTTTAATGTTTAAAAAGTTTTGATTTATTGATCAATTTTACATTTTTGAAAAATTATTGATTATTGAGTTTTCCAAGGTTTAAATGTTTGTTCGTTTTATATGATAAATTCAATCGTAATAAACCTTTAGAAAAACTAGTTTTTCTCTCATTTTAAATTATGTAAATTCCAATCTTATCTTTCGCTAATAAAAAGTACTTTAATTAATAAAGTTAATTGACGTCAAATATCAAATAACAAAACTATAAATCATTTTATAATAGAAATTTATAGTGTTTTGCAATAGGAAGCAAACAGTACTATTTATGAGAGAAATCGAAATTAAGAATTAAATTTCAAATAATATCGCTATATCTGTAGTCAATATAATCAATTACAGAAAGATATAGAAATATTTACAGTAATCTCTAGGCTATCATGCTTTTGATCACATGATAAGTTGTTTTCATTACATGTATGCTCTACGATAAAAAAAACTACTAGTTTTTGCATTCATCATCTCTTTATTTATAAAATATAACTTTTTAAAAAACTAAATAATATTAATAATACTTCTTTAACAAATTGTGGCGTTTTTAACTCAATTTTTTTTCTATCATTATTGATTTGAATTTTATTAAATTATGCTTGAGACATATTAAACAAGAAAATGTTTTTAATTTCCAAGATATCAATTATACGCAAATATTAAAGCATAAATCACTGTATACTGACAATGATAATATTTTTTTAATATAAGAATTAAAGTAAATTTTATTTAAAAATTCTTCAATTAATCGACAATGGATCTTTCTTCTGGTATCAAAATTTATAATTTATATATACTGATTATGTTTAATAAAATCAAGTATCTTGTAATTTAGTTTAATTTTACCGCGAGTTCAACTAAATTGAAATATATTTTATATTACTTTTTTAGATGATATTAAATATTATTTAATTCACGTACTGCTCAAATCAACCTATGTCTTACTACGAAAGTTATTTTTGTTTAAATTAGTGTTTTATTGTCTTTTATTAGAGATAAACAACGATTTTAAATAATCAGTCTATGTTTTATTATATTATTTTATCTGTTAAAATAAACAAACAAATTCGTCATAATTTCAATTGCTATATTTGTACGTTATTTTTTAAATAAACTAAAAATAATTTTTATTCGAGATTAATTGAAATTTATTTTTTATACTTTCTTCTAACCAAATATAACTAGAATCTAATTGAGAAAGTCTCAAGAAATTTGGCATTTATTCACGCGTTGAAAACAATAACCTTTGCTATATTTTCACACATAGGTCTCGAACAAAACGACACTCAATCGATACCCGATAATCTGTCGGATAATCTGGCTTTGTTTGACTCGAGTCTTAACTTTAAAATCTTTATTGGGCTGGGCTTTTTACTATAATGAGATTAAAGCGCGAAAATTTTTAAATCATGCTAATTGCACTAATATTACCTAATTTCTACAAAATTCTTCTAGATTTATTCTAAAAGTAACTTACAGTAATAAGATAATTTACAACAATGACCAAACGCAGATTGCTAATAATTTTAAGCCATGTTCAAATCCAATTAAAATTCAATACTTTATAAGTAACAAATATTTTTTATATTGAAATCGGGACGGGTCGGGCTTTGGGTTTTTAAATTTTTCGAGCATTTTTTCGTGAAGAAATAGTTAATAAAAAGTATCGACGTATAAGCAGCGCTATTGATCAAACAATTTTAATGAAATAAATGATTTATATGAAACAAATAGATTGGTTCAAAAGAGGAAACAAAGGGGTAAAAATAACATTTTGCGGGTCACTTGTAAAGATATTTTTATTATTAAATTTAGTGAAATCCGTAAATCTTCTAAACTCTGAACAGACTAATCCGTCAATTTTTTAAAAAATTGATTATATCGGGATTATCTCCAAACTGGTTAACCATTTTCCTGCAATCATTGTCAAGTTAAACAATAGTTTCGTAGATTCATGCCAGTTAATCATACTTTTCCAGTAATTATATTAAGTATTTCTTCAAATCAACATTTGATGTGTGCTGCTTAACAATGCTGAGTATTTCGATGTCTTCCCGATTATTAAATATATATATCTTTCTCTCAGTTTCCATAAACTATATGAGTTTTTTTTGGTTAAATATCTAAATTTCAAAACATATTTTTAAATACAGTGTTAAAAAATTGAACCTTAAAAAACTCAAGTCTGAGTATTGGCGTTAACTATTTTGATAGTTAAAAAAACTACCAGATATCTCAGTTATCAAATTAAATTAATTCTACTCTGTTGCGTATTTTAAAAAAAATTTATTCAACAAAAGTTGATAATAAAATAAGTTTCGACATATTGTGATAAATACAACGTATTTATTTAATCTATTGTTAATTAAATTAAACCCGGACCGACCAAAATTTTAAAAAAATTTGCAAACATGAAATTACAACAAATTTAATAAATGTTTTACAAAAATTAATCCTAAATTACTTTAGAACATGAATACGCCTCAATTTTGATTAACTTTAGTTAATTTTCTTAATTTAAAGTTATTGATATTGTAAACAAATATCCTAAAAGAAATTATTTACTTGTATCTACTAAAATCAAATTTGCTATTTTTTCCAATAATCTCCCTACTCTTTTTATTCATATCGTTCTGGATCTGTAATCCCTCGTTTCTGATTGCTTCTATCTTTTCAATTTCGTCTTGAAGCTGATCCAATTGCTCCTTAGAAATGATGTGAAGACAAATATTTGTGCCTGCGATTAATCCTTGAACTACTGCTAATACTCTTGTACCAACTATAAGATATGTTTTCGCAAACGGTGCTAGTATAATAGCATTAGTGATAGCAGCAACACAAGAAACTGTACCACTAATTGCAGATGTTATAGCATTTGTTCTCTTAATTCGAAGCTCCATCACCATACCATTAACCTCAACATGAAGTTCATCTTAAAAGAAAAAATTTATTTAACTATAATCTAATTATAACGGCAATTTTTCTAACTAATTTCTTTTAGGAATTCTCCAACGTTGATTCGTATTTCGTTGATAAAGTATTCAGCAGCTGCTTTGGCACAATCAAAATCATCTCTTGCGATATCTATTCTTTTCAAATCTTCTATTGCTTTGTCTAAACTTTTAACCAATGGTATTATATTTTTAAGTTGTTCAGAAATTTTTATTCTCTGTCCAGGGCTTTTTTCAACCAAGTTCTTAGCATCTTTTATTAATTCCCAGAACATATACGCTTTATAGCCTTCAATCGCCGCGCAAAATCCTCCCGTTACTGCACCCATAATCAGTATTTTGTTGGCAGCAGATGCCATCATTTCTTCCATTCCTTTACGCACAGCATCGGAACACGCTTCTTTTGAGGTCATTCCTAGAAATAGAGCTTCCCTATTCTGTTCAACAAATGTGTTATTGCTGCAATTTTCCAAAAAAATATTTGCCATTTCGGGACTAGCATGTACACCTTCAGCCAAATGTTGGGCGATTGATTTCAGAGGTTTTAGTTCCGATATGTACAGATACGCTATAGTTGCTATATCTGTAGCGTTGCCGAGAAGTCCTGGTGCTGCTGTTTTGAGTTCCAAAGGTGCAGACTAAGTAGTGAATATAAAATTTAATAATATATATTTATATCTTATATATATATATATATATGTTTCAAATACCTTCCAGATCTCTTCCAAAACCACATTTATATCTTTGTTAATATCCATTTTTCTCATTTAAATTTCCTCTTATTTGCAAAAAAAATAAATATTAAACTTAAAAACCGTTTACATAGCACACCCTTTTTTAAATAAATTGTTTGTTTAGCTTTTTAGATTTAGCTTAAATTTATGCAACAACTCGCAGTTTAATGTGCAAAAACTCCATAGTAACAATCATTTTCTAATGAAATAAATTTATATTTCTAATTACTAAATTGGTTGAAATAATTCTAGAAAATCAACCTTTAAACCTTTTTTCTTATCAAGTAATATAAAAACAATAAACTTAAAATATGCTGTTTTTTTGCATATTTACTGCATTTAAAAAAAGAAAACAAAATTTTACAATTTATAAATTAGGATTTATATAAATAATAATGGTTATTATTGATTAAGAGATTTTTTTTGTTGTAAATTAGATAAAACTAATTTCTCTCAGAAATTTACTAAATATTGAAAATGAATTTAAAAAATATTAATAATATTAAATTTCAAATGTGTTTAATTAATTTTAATATTTAGTTCCAATTCACGTTTTAATTACATGTAATTAAACTGTAAAAACGTCAATTTGATTTTTGACTGTTAAGTGTGTCTCAATTATTTATTTTTTGTTTAATTCGTCAGGTTCGGTAAAAAGTGTTTGTTTAAGAAATATTTGCATAATAATTGTGTTTATCTTAAATAATTAAAATTAAAATAAAAATATAATATCTCTTTTAAAGATAAAAATTAAGTTATTTACTAAATTAAAAGTTTTATTATACACAGATACAAATATAAAAAGTACAAATAAATCCGGAAAACTCAGGATAAAACTTAAATAAATCCTTTTAAAAACTTTATTTCACGATTAACTAACTGAATATTCTAAAGTAACTGAAAACTAAAGAAAAAACGGATATGCGATTTGTATAAAAAAATAAAAACCATTTGGTGCAAAGAAATGGCAGCAGAATTCCTATAATTACTTTATTTATTTTATTGTACTAACTATATTTCTTAATAAATATTCATAAATTTCTTGAAGTTTTAAAATTTTTTTTGTTTATAGGGAGGTTAGGGAGGTTAAGGAATAATCTATAAACTTGGATTTGACATTCTTCCTATACATCAACGTTCAAATAATACAGTTTTGTTATTTTTCTTATAGTAATGTAAATACACTAATAATTATTTTATAAGTTATAAAATATTATGCGTCACTTTATTCTCATTTAGTATCTTAATTAAACAACTGAGCGAATTACAACTTTATGTTTGGGTGTTCACACATACAATCAATTCGATAAAAAATATATTTTACTAATACGCTAAACAATTAAATCCATCTACATTAATAAATGAAATAATTTTTCTTTTGAATTTTTATTCAGTATAATTCATACTTGTACTTATAAAATCTCACTTCTTCTGAATAGAGTGATAAACATAAAAATTTTTTAGCTGAAAATATTATATAAACATTAAGTTAAATAATATAGTGATTGTAGCGTTCTTTTAAAATAGAAAGAAAAAGTATTTTGAATTTTACTTTCGCATAAGTGATTTCGAAATAAAGTAAAAATAAAAATTAAATTACAACTTAATTTTAAAAGAACTATCACTATTTTCGGTTTTTAAAAAAGTAACTTCTAGATAAAAAAAAGAATAAAATTATATATCGCATTTTTACTAAAAGTAAATTAAAAGAAAACGGAAAAACTAAAACTATAAATTAAAATTTTAAAAGAGAAAAATAATAATTTCAGTTAATAAATATGAAATTTCATGCATTTAAGTTTGCCTTATTTTATTGAAAATTTTCTTAAATACTTTTTAAATTTTTTAGAATATTCTGCAGTTAAAATTAAATTAGATCATCACTTTTAAACAAATTTTATCTACAAATAATATTTTGACTAGAATATTTAATTTTGTGGTTAACAGCCTTAATACCACAATGCCATTTACAAATTTTATATAATTTTTTTACGCCATATATTGACTTTACTTTTAACGTTTCAATTAACACAATTAATTTTTTTCTTTATTAAAATACTGAGTCATTTTTTTGTCGATTATAAGGAGTTTTAATCTTAAAGCAATAAATCTATTTTTAAGGCTTTTTGTTAAACAAAAGATTTCATAAGTGTTTGCTAATTAACACATACAATCATAAATTAAATTATTTTTTCTTAAATTGCATATTAATAATAGCTTATTTTAATTTATTGTTTTGAAAAAAACGACTCGTTTAATTTCTTTAATATAATATAAAAATATTGGCATTTATTTTAAAAACATAGAATTAATCAAAAGCGGCATAGATTTATGAATTAATGAATAAATGTCTGACAATTTATTTTCATCATGCCCGAAATTTTCTTTTTAGACGAAAAAATGTCAAAATAACAGGCATAATCACGCGTTACTATAATAATACAATACTTTAGAACTTAAGAGCATAACACGGCTAGAAATGCTGCGACTTCTCTCGAAGGCGGTTCCAATATATGGGCGGTTCCAATTCGATGAACAAACTACTCATTGCGTGTGTGGCTAACACTAACGAAAAAATATAATTTTTAATCATTTAATTTTATATGTTAATTGCAATAAATAATTTTTAGCAAAATTTATTTAAACAATTTTTGTTTGTACACAAAATAGAATTTCTTACTTTTAATGGATTAATTAGTTTAACCCATTATTCCGCTCTCAAAATCCCTAATCTCTTCCCTGATTCGTATTAAAGCGTCGCAAAATCGATCCATTTCTTGCTTGTCTTCGGATTGAGTTGGCTCTACTGGAAACGAAACGGTCGGCGCGTGAAACCAGTAATTCTGTAATCGTTTCGCGAAATCCATCGCTTCGACACCAGATGTCTTATTAAAATCTCTTGTATACAATTTAAACTCGTGAGCAACTGTTCCATTCACTGCTTTGTATTATAGACGCGTTTTTAAATCGAGCAGATATAATTAACGTTCAAAATCGCGATTTCTGACGCATGTCGTAAATATTTACTGCTCAACAGTTTAATATATGTCTAACTAATGGGTAAAATAGCTGTTGAGCCCCACGGAGCGACTGATACTTTGCCAAAACTATATGGTACTTTAATGATATCATCGAACACTACCGGATGTGTTGGCAGGAATGGAGATAAATGTTTATTACATTCCGGGACCACCGCCGCCATGAGGTATGCAAAACGTTTTATGAAGATTGAGATGCGAAACATCGCTTCCAATATCAGCTGAAATCAGCAAAAAAAATTTAATTAAATTTATTTTTCTACTGAATTTTCTAAAAATTACCAGGTCTTCAAAGACCTACTTGTGCGTTCATATTAGCGCCATCTAAATAAACTTGCGCTGAGCCACATGCGTGCACTAATGCACTGATTTCGGAGATGTCTTCTTCAAACACGCCAAATATTGACGGGTATGTGATGATCATTAAGCACGCGATTTCGTTCTGATACTGAGCCAGCTATAGATTATATTCGATGCTTGGTTTTATTAAATAGTTTCGAAATAATTATAAAAATTCAATTTTATTTTGTCACCTTTTCTTTTAAGTGAGTTTTATCAATGCAACCATCTTTAAGAACCATAATTGGTTCGAGTTTCAATCCTGCCATTTGATCAATCGCCGGATTCGTGCCATGAGCTCATACTAGGATCAAACATATTAAATAATGAAATGAAAACAATATGAATAAAACTTTAAAAAACACCTAACATTTCAATGATTTTCATATTTGTACTGAAGGTATGCCTCAATCAGGCATATTCTTATTGCGCTCCAGAATTTGGCTGAAACGATACATTATCGCAACCAGTGATTTCTCACAGATCATTCTCCAGTTCGTTAATAAGCAATTGGTAGCCACTTGTCTGCGATGGCGGTTGATATGGATATAATGCGGCGAAGTGTGGCCACGAACACGGTATCATTTCTGTTGTTGCGTTCATATTCATTGTACACGAACCCTAGCGATCCAAGTATTAAACATAAATTTATTGATACAGTATTGAAAATTTCTATGAGTTTAAATTATACCAGCGGTATCATAGAATGCACTAACGAGATATCTTTGTTCTTCAATCGTTTCATATATCGCACCAGTTTTACTTCACTATGAAATGTATTAAATAATGGGTGCACTAAGAATTTTGTGCTTCTCTCCAATTTTGATGAAAATAAATTATCTTTCAGAGTCTCTCTGGACAAAAAAAGTTCTCCTTTCTATCTGTGAATAGGTTACGATAAAAAAACATTATTATTTTAATATTTTTTGTAGACATATTTTTTATATGCGTAGACAATCATATTAGAAGGATATCATTATCTTATTAGTGTTTTGTAATAAATAATTTCGATGTTAATATTTGACTGTAATTTTTAAATACTATTAGAGTTAACTGTGTAATTTCAAGTTCTAGTTCAAACTTGTTTGTTTCTAAGCAATCTTTTAGATACTACTCCTCTATTTCTTCGCTCAATGTTTTTGAAAAAACCGAGTTCATGTTTATACAAGTTCTGACTGTCACTTATTTGTTTGTATATATATGTATGTGTGTGTCAGTGTGTATGTTTTTATCTGTTTTTTTAATGATATAAAAGACGTAACATTTATGACACATTTTTGGTGCATCGGTGCTCGGGATATTGAAATTCTTACCAATTGCATACATTTTATAATCGAAATTATTTCACTTCAACATGTTTTCAAAAAAGTAATTGTTTCTGAGGTGATTAATATGCTTTAAACAATTTTTGTTAAACTGCAGCAAACAACAAATATTAAAATTATGTGTTCTTAGCATTTTATCTTAATAGATGTTTTTATTGTGAAATCAGATAATATTCTTGAAGTTTATACGATTTGTTGACTTTAGAAAATTTTTTTAAGCTTTATTAATGAAAAAATTCATACTTGACATATGAAACGTTATCCTCCATAGAAGCCACCAAAAAATGCATATAAATTAATTGCACAGCTAATACATAGTGACTATAAATTTAGCGCAGATTTGTTGTTGGTTATGTAGTTTCCGATTGAAATTTTTTGTGGATTCAACAGCTAAGTGTTGAATATGTAACGTATTCTAATTATGTAGACATTAAATATCTTTTCACTAATTCGTTGACGATATTGACAATATTCCACACTTTTCGGTGGACGAACGAATTCGAGAACAATTAGTATTGATTGAAAGATTTTGAACTTAAATGAATCATTATTTTTTTAATCATGACTGCAGCATAATCACAGTAACACCTCTGAACACGTTAGCCGCTTATTTGTATTATTATAATTATCCATTAAATGAAGAATAGTTTCTGTATTTCTGCAATTATATTAACAATATCTATAATGAGAGTGCAATAATTATATATATATTGTGTGATACACATACCCGACTATTGCATTCACATAAAATTTCAGGCTCGAAAATTTGCCATCCACTTCACTAATCAGATTGTGATCCATATTAAGCAGTCTAAGAGTTGATACCACAATGCAATAAGCGTTGCTTAAAATAAGATGTCTACTAATTCCATGAGTGCTGCTGCCATTTAACTTCGCGCCGCACTCTTTGAGTTTAAATATTGAGGTTAGAATTCGAATTTCTTTATATATTGATGAGTAAAGCGCATAAATATTTTTTGAATAGTGTTCATTGTATTCAGGTAACTGTTTTCGATTATTACATAGTGAACTTTGAATTGTAATAATAGATAATTAGCTCTTTTAGTAACTCCTGAAATATATATTTCCGATTCCGATATTATTCCATATTGTTTTTTAAAAATTTTCTAGTTTAGGAATAAGGGTTATATTCCAAATACCCTAATGAGGTGTTCATAAATACTCTCAATGAATGGTAGTTGTAGGACGCTATCACTGGAATGATGTAAAAAGAGCATATAATCCAGTTTTTTTTGCAATCCGCTTCAAATTAAAGATCGTGTGTATAACTACAACAGATACATGGCATTTTGATCTTCTATTAGCTTCGCCCGAACATTGAACTAATAATAGATGACTGATAACTATTAAAATGTTCGACATTAAGTGCGACACTAAAAATAGAATTATTTAAAAATTATTAAAAAAGTTACAGTAATTTTTATAAAAATAATGAAAGTAAAATCACTTGATCATTTATAATTACTAAATTATTTAAAAAGATTAATGCCACTTAATGTCAAGAGTTAATGATTTTAATTTTATTTAAATATTTAGTGTGATGTATTAATATTAATTTTATTTAGTTTCACGAGAATTTAAAGTTCAATTAAATGCTTGTTTTAAATGAATTATAAATGCTTGAACTGATACGGACACTGATCAACATAAAGGCTAAAGGGGGCTCTATTTTTTCTTCAAAATTAAATTTTAAAGACACCATAGGAAAAACATAAATATTTAGAGTGCATTAATGGCATTATAGAGCATAGTAAAAGTACTTTTTGTATAGCAATAGTCATAAAGATATTACATACTTTGATCCTAATTATGATGTGATGGCAAGTGTTAATCACGTTCAGCGCTCACTCTCAATATTAAAATAAAGCTCTACTTTCATACGCTTGATCCGCTAAAATCCTACGCTCAGAGATCACATTCCGCGTTCTAGTGTTGAGCATTGCTGTTGATTTCTAAAACATTTATAATTTGATAAAATAATTATAAATTCATTAAATATTTTTACTGAAAACTGTGCTATAAACTCATAAAAGTTACAAATTATTAATTCTAATGTTTATACGACCCATTAACAGAAATAATGACTTCTTTTCACATAAATATACTTTTAGTAGTAATAATCAACGTTTTGCGCACCGAAATTAAGCACTTTTATTGTTGTATCGCGCAGATTGTAATGGCGATAAAAAATTATTTATTTACTTCAATTGTGCGATAATACAGTAAGTTATTTATTTAATAACTTATATTTTAGTTCGTTTGTATTTTATTGATCTTTGTTCGAAAATATATCTATCTCTCACTCTCACTGTTGAACAAATAAAACTATGTATTGAAACACTCAAGTGAAGAAAACAAATTGAAATAATCATTGTTTTGTGATGTGTGTAAGAAAAAATTTTAATTAATAAAGTTTTTATGTATTTGCTTATTAATATCTCTTAATTGTCAGTTTCCTTAGAAAATTTTTTTAAAACATTAAATACAATAAATGCTTTATAATTAGAATTAAAATATGATATAACGATTTGTTTAAAATTCGCTTATGTCAAGATTAATATTATTATTGTCGAGGAAAAAATTATTATTTATTACACAAAGTGCCATAAAATCAGTTATTTTTTAAATTCGCTTAAAAAGTTGTATTCCATCGCTAACAATAGATGGCGTTATTACAGATCATAAACTCAGGCTTAAATTAAGTTTAAATCTAAATACCTTAATGTTGTGTTCATAAAAACTATCAATGAATGGTAGATGTAGGACACTATCACCAGGAATGACGTAAAAGTAGTTTAATCCAGTTTTATTTGCAATTCGCTTCAACTTAAAGATCGTGTGTATAATTGCAACAAATATATGGCTCGATATCTTCTTTTAGATTAGTCTGGACATTGAGCAAATAATAGACAGAGCCTAACATTTTATGCACGAAAAACTTAAAAATATGTACATAGTGATACTGTATAAAGTGCCAAAAAAGCAGTTATTCTCTAAATCCGCTTAGAAATATATCATTCAGTCTATAAAATTAGATATCGTTCATACTGACGATATTAACAAACTTGGGCTCTGAAACTAATCTCAAAAAACTGATATGCGTTTAATTATAAAGGTATATAACCTGATAAATGCTATTAAACAGCAGTGTGACTTCAAAGGACAAATATAATCTATTAATTATCAAATGTCGCTGTTTGTTGATTGTTTAAATAGTCAATGAAAAACACATTCAAAACGGTTTTTTAATTTATGATATTATATAGTCTATTCTTATTCTGAGGTATTGTTATTTATAGTTATTACATACTTCTTGAACCATATTATTTTAATAATTTTGTTTTTCAATGCATCAGATACATACACACACACACAGACGCTCTGCATTTGCGCTCACGTTCGGCAAGAAATCACAGCTAAGCACTCGCGAGCCGCTCGAGCGTCGAAAGTTGCTGCTGATTTCTAAAACTCTTATAGTTTAACAAATATAAATTCATTGAATATTTTGACAGTAAACTTTTATTATGATTAGTTTTAAAATTATTAATATAAATTTTATTTGAACCACTAATAGAAACAATAATTACTGTAATTAACAAAAAAAAGATGTGAATACCTTTGATTGATATCAAAGTTTAGAATTAACACAGTTATAATTTAAAGTTTAGAAAATAGCTTATTTTTCCAACGCACAAAAATAATTAATATTTTAGTGGTGATTTAAAAAATATTAAGCAAAATTTTCCATAGAGAAAAAAATGAAATTTTTTTCGGGATGTAACTGACGTTGAACGCGTAACAATTACCGATAACGTAAAGCCAATCGCGGCTATATTTCTCATTAAACTCATTCATCCGTGAGCTCTTTTTTATTTTTCTTGATTTTGTATTTCTGTAACGCTTTCAGCACAGTATTTACCTCATGATCGCGCATCAATTGCTACATATCTACTTTATGCCCTCGAAGTTTCCTATCAGTGAAAGTTTTGTGATTTTAAACAGTGAACAAGAGGGTGGAAATTTATTTAAAAACAATGAAATTAGAAAACTGCTATAATTTTATTTTATTACCATTGAATGATTTAAGCCAAAGTTAGTTGCATTATTATTTGCATCCAATTTATTAATTAAATCCGCATAATTTCTCCTCAATTCAATGGTAATGTAAGCGTTGAACTAGATTTTTAACTGATTTAATTCAACTATGATCTTATTGTTAGTGTCAAGCAAATACAATAGTGATCTACTTTATCACAAAAACATTTCTGGCATTCTTTTTTCTCATTATTGTATGTGCATTGTTGTAAATGATTGCTCAAGTTTTCCAAATCAATCACTTCGACACATCCATTGTCGCAAAAATAGCACCACATTTTAGCTTTCCAAACAAATTTATCTTTGCTCTGATAATAATTTAAAATCTAGTGGAAACACTTCTATTCTAATAAATAATACCTCGGAGGTCTTGTAAGAGTATCAACTGTGAGTTTTTAACCAATCATTGATACAGTGATAGCAGAATGATTGCAGACAACAACTGGTGACAACCGGACAGATGAGTATGTCTTAACACACGTTATACCGCATGTTAACTCAAGTTTTTCATTTGGCGACAAACACACAAATCTGTTAAGTGTCATATCCAGGCATTTTCAAGTAAATTTAAATTAAAAATTAATTATTTAATTAATTATTAATTATGAATAAAGCAACGATAATTTTAGTGTTGCAAGCAATAATAAATATTTTCTGCAAACTAAGCGGTAATAAATTTGTTAAATAATTATAGACACTTACATTGCAATCCTCCTATCGATTTATTATAGTATATTTTAGATTTATTTCAATGCTATTCAATGTGATCTAATAAAATAAATATTTTATTTTTTTATAATTACTATAAGAAATAGATTTCTGAAATGTTAAACTAGTGATAAATCGGTTCAAAAAAAACCAAAATCATATTCACACATATGCCAATCATTTGGCTGACATTCTTAGAGGATATGCAAAATTAATGGCACTATCCCTATAGAGAAATCGCAATACTTATAATAATTCTATTCATTTAGTGGTTCATCTCAAGCATAACATAGTTGCGTAAATTGATTCTTCTCAAAAATGTTCCATCAAGCGTTAAATGTTAAACTGATTACTTTAAGCGCAATGTGTCATTTATTAAATCTGATTCGCATTTTAAATTTTAAGCTAACATTGCATTCTAGACTAATCTAATCTATATCACACTGAGCTGAGGCCTAAATAAATTTATGTTTAAGAAAACTAGATTAAAAATATTATTTATTATTACTAATTCGAAATAAAAAATTTAAGGTGTATATTGAATTGAAATGTTTTGAAAACTACATAAATAACGTTTTGTAAATTACATAATTTATTGCATGTTTTTCAGAAGTAAATAACAACACAGTATCTGTAAAATAGTAACAATATCTCTCAAATCATTTAAAACATGCTGTTTTCTCTGTAACTTAATATCTTAAGCAAGATCTGACACATCTATCCCTTCACTCTAATCGCTGTATGTAATCATCACTCAATCGCCTATCTTTACTATTATTGGCATAAGTGTTTGTCGGTCGAGGCTGTTGTCGCGACGTATCTCTATCTTGAGTATTAGTATTGGGTCTGCTTTGAGTTTCTTCGTTATAATTGGGTCGAGGCAGTGGTCTCTGAGGATCTCTCTCATGAATGCTTACTCTAATCCCTTCTGTGGTTACTGGCTTCTGCGGTGGTTGTGTTCTCTACGGAATACTAGGCTTAATCTGGGACTGATTCGCGCGAATATCTTGCATATTACGGTCATTATAGATCGCCTTATTGCATCGTATTGGCAGTGATACTTTCCAACACTAAAAATATAAATTATTCATTACTATCAAAATAATAACTGTATAGTTTTAAAATTTTGGTTAGTTATGCAGCAAAGTTTTAGATATGTTTAGAAATAGGCGATATAAAAGATTATCAAAAAAATTATCAAACACTGGCAGTATTGATAAAGCGAATCGTTGTTCCCCGACACTGAAACTCTTTCGACGCGCACTGGCTATTAGACTGCGCAATAGTGGCACAGTCGCTCTCGTCGTCGCCGTGCAAACAGTCCGCCTGTCTGTTGCACACTAGACTAGAGTCGATGCAAATACCGGAATAGTGGCACCGATACTGTTGACGATTGCATTGCGCTGCAAAATGAATGAAACAGCATTCGTTTATATATATATAAAGCAATATATTTTTATACAACTCGCTTACTGTGGTGGACGGAATCAAGGACCATAATATCTCATTTTAAATTTTCGCACTGAACTAAGTTAATCTTTAAACTTAAGTTCTTTAGGTGCAATGTTTAGAAAACATTGACTAATGATTCCAAAAAAAAATTTTATTTTAATTTTTTTCTATATCAATATACAAATAATTTATACGATTATTTCTATTTAATTTTACTCAAGTTAACAAATAAAAGTTAAATAAAGCAAATTCATTACTATTACTACTAAAATCACATAATAAACTCAGTATGTCTAATATGCATTTAAACAGATGTCTGTGTTATTGCAAACTAATCCGTTAACCCGAGTGTCATTGATGTTAAGCAATAAAAATGGTTTAACTTTGACGCATTCGCAGTTAATCAATGCATTTGATAGAAATAATCTATTGCGCTCATATGAGAAAAAGTTCCGAAACTGTTCGAAATCTAAGTTATCGCCAATTGGATTATCAA
>JAQIVF010000256.1:0-27253 GCA_034698365.1 Steganacarus magnus
CATATTCTTTTATCTAATTTTCCTCAATTTATTCTTTTTATTCTTTTATATGTTTTTATGCGAAAATCCGCTCTTTATTAATCATGATTTTTATGACAAAATATTTTAAAGAAAATTTGAATACATCACTAAATAATAAAACTAATTTTCAATACAAATTATATACGAAATGTGAACAAAAATTGAAATTAAACGATGAATTTAAAACCTTTCAAATGTGACAATTAATTCACACAACTCTGTCTGGGGAAACAAATCCACTGGTATAGCATTGGTCGGAGTGAAAGGCGCACCACTGTCTGGATCTTTATTTCTACTATCATATCGCGCGCAAAGATGAGCCCAATTTCTTACGGCAGTGCCTTCGGGTTTACACGAAACATAAACGAATTTATGCGCAAATTTAATATTTCTGATAGCATTGATAACACCCGGCCGTAAACCGCTTCTGTTAGGATTAGCAACGATCACTATTTCTTCGGCATAAAGTTCGTCCATTAGTTTAGGCAACTCGTCTTCAGCTTTTCCCGCAATAAAAGTGACATTTTTAATTTCATTGAGCGCTGTATTTTGTTTCGCGTCATTAATAGCGGACTGCGATGAATCGATACCTATTACACGATTAGCATATGGCGCCACAATAGATGCAAACACTCCCGCACCGCAACATAAGTCTAAAACAGTGGTTTTTTTGTTCGCATTTACTTCCGAAAGCACATTACTATATAATACTTGCGCTCCCGCTGTATTGATCTGAAAGAATGTATCGGGAGATATGAGAAATTTCTTGTCATGCAATGTGCGTGAAATATATTTCTCGCCCGAAATCAATTGAAAGCTCGCCTCTTCGTTAGTGGAGCGCGCGTTTTGCGCCGCTTGAAAGTATAACGACTTGACGCGTTCATCGCCATCAAAATATTGTTTTAAACGATTCTTTTCTGCCTCGAGTTCTTCGTGAGACAGTTGTTGCGGATGCATAATAGCGATTACCATATGCTCTCCTTCATCATTCGATTTAATATGAAGTCGACGCCAATTTCCTCCCTCACTAAAGTTCCTGCACGTATCATATGGCGATACATCTCGCAGATAATTCTGAAACTTTTTGGCTAAACTTATATGCGAATCTTTGGAAACAATGATACGATCAGGTTCGACACAAACTACATCGTTATTTCTTGACGGCGATCCAATAAAATATCCAACTGTTTTTGGATTGCCATCAACTCCTGGCCATATGCTATATTCATCATTATTTCGGTACTTTTCTGTTATGGGCGAGGGTTTAACAAATTCTATAGGACATGGTAATCCATTGTTGTCTAAAACCACTGGACTGTTCAACATCCTCAACCTTTTACCCAAATATTGCAAATTTCGAATATTCTTTTTGTATTTAATGCTGAGTTGTTGATTATAATGTTTTATATGCAGCGGAAACAACAATTGATTGAGAACTTCGAACCTGTTTTCCATCGTCACATTATATGAAATCGGCACACGTTCTCTCATTTCTTGTTGAGTGGATTCTGCATTTTCTGCTGCAGCTTCTTGTTCTTCATCGACCAATACTTCGTTTTCATAATCATCAACAATTTCTTCATTTAAAGGCCGATTTTTAGTTTGCATATTAGTTCTGGAATCGCTTTTTAATTGTCTAAATCTAGGTCTGCCATCTTCCGAATCGAATCGTCTCACTTTATTCGTTAAATCATCGTCGTGTTGGTTAAAGTTGTTCATATCTCTCCTCTTATTATAATCTCTATATGTTTTGTTCATCTCAGATTCAGTCAAACCGCTATCAACATTTCTTTTCTGATAATTTCCCTGAAATCGGTTATTATTTCTATCATCATATCTCTGATATTGATTTGTCTGTCTGTTATCATAAGATTGATATTGATTTCTTTGGTTATTATTGTATCGTTGAAACTGATTTCTCTCTCTATTATCATAGCTCTGATATTGTCGATCATTGTTTCTTGCAAACTGGTTTCCTTGTCTGTCATAATTTCTTTGAGATTGATTATTATTATTATTATTAAACCTTGGATTGTCGTAATTTTGAAACTGGTCATTGTTTGGTCGTCTATTGTAGCCGCGATCAAAGTTTTGCTGTTCAGTATTAACTCTACCTTTGTTATGTTTAAATTCTTGTTCTTCCATGTCTTCGTCGTCAAAATCTCTATCAATTCTAGTATCAAACTCATTGTCTCTGTCATTAAATCGCTTATAATTCGGACGATTGTTTCGATTATTATAATAATTATTGTTATTACTCTTAATTTGGCCATATTTATCAAACTGCGCGTCTTCGGCGAACTGTTTTGCCCTTTCGTTCCAAAACGGCGATCGCATTCCGTTATTGTCTCGAGAGTCAAACAACTGTTCGCTTTCCACTGAACGCCGCATCGCTTGCGATATCATTTCTGGTTTTCGTGGCATCGAATTTAGTTGATTCTTCATCGACTTTGAGTGTCTCTTAAATTCGAGTTCGTCGTCGAATTGCTCTGATTTCAATTCAGATTCAACATCAAAGGCATCATTAGCATCGATGGCTCGACTTCTTCCCCTCAAATATCTGACCGATGTGTACGTAAAATATTTATTAAATCCAAACTCAGTCATATATGACAACGCACTTATGTTTTTTAAACCAAACGCTGCACGAAATGCCATTCTATTGAAATGTCAATTAAACCCGAATGTCGACAACTATTAATGTCAAGTATTAATTTATGAAATTGTTGGCGATTGAGACCAAAAATGCGCACATCAGACACACACCAAACACGCGTGTTTTGGTTCACGAAAACATTAGTGTATATGCAGTTTTAATTAGTAACGCATAACTATCTAGTATTCCTGGCACGAGATGGCTCTCAACTGTTAAGTTTTTCGATCATAATAAAATAGAAATTTAAAACTGCGGAAATAAAAAATTTTAAAAGTTTTATGAATGAAGTTGACTAATAAAATGTTAGCAGAATGGAATGGATTGCAATGGAATGGAAAATTTTTAGATTTCCTTTTAATTTTTCGAAAAATTAAACGATTTATTTTAGTTACTAATCAATATTGTGAATAGTGATTCACATTTTAACAGAACTTTTAAAGTTAAAAATTTTGTAAAGATCTAAAGTTAAGGTTAAAAATAGTTTTAACTGTTAAGTTAAGAATAGTGCCTGAAGTTTACTGGTTTTATTAACTTTTAAAATTTGTTGTGTTTATTTCGTATTATTAATTTTAAAACGAATTTCGTGTTATTTGGTTAATAAAATTATTTCAAAACTAGTTTTATTTGTTAAAACATAAATAGATCTAAAATAATACAATTTTTGAAGTCTATTTTTGTTCAATCTTTTTTATCAAAATTTTAGAGCCATTGTTTGCAAAATTTTTGAAAAATATTACCAAAATTTAAAAAAAAACTATTTTTTATATATTATTTCAAAAGTGAATACAAATTACTACGTAATTTACAATAAAAATTTCACTTATTAAATGTTTTAATTTAGTTTTATTCGTTAAACGAAATCTCAAAAATTAAATTTGTTGTTTTATTTCGTTTAATTTGTTCAAACAATAAACTTCACTCACTAGTTAAGAACAAAAACCAAGTTAACTTTATTAACATGATTTTTGATCAAATTTATTTGAGATAAGATGTATTTCAAGAAAAATACTCTTTAAATTTCAATATACCATTTAAGTTACAAAAAATGTTTTAATTGATCATTTTTATTATTGTAATTAATAAAGTATTTATTATTTAAACCAATCAATTAAACTAATTATGAAATTTTGAAAGAATAGTTTGAAAGTTAACGGTTAAAAGGATTAAAACTTATTGGTAAAATATGTTAACATGCAATTAAATACATTTTGGAACGAAAGGGCAAAACAGTTCGCCGAAGAATTTACAAAAATTAGCACATCTGGTCTTCTTAATCAAAACTATTTACAAAGTGGTCAAAACATTTTAAAAACAATACAAAATTTTCAAAATTTTAAAAATATATTTATTATTAAACGTTAGTAAATTAATATAAAATATCGCTAAATTATTCGATTACTGAAATTTAATTAATTAATTTAGATTTAGATATTACTGAGCCATTGAAATATAGTTAGCAGTATGCACACTGAGTAAAGCAATAAAATTTTACCGCTTTATACTAAGTTTTGACCGCTTTGTAAATAGTTTTAATTACGAAGACCAGATGTGCTAATTTTTGTAAAATGTTTTGACGACTTTGTAAAGACATTCGTTTTTTCACTGTAATTGTTTAACCGTTTAAGGTTAAGGTTAAAGTTTTTTTGAGAGTTAAGGTCAAAAGTTAAAAGAATTCCTAAAGAAACCGATGTGCATCACATCACTACTTGGATTTAATAATAAAATAATAATGAAAGAAAAATGAAAAAATAAAATTAGCGTTGGAGGTACAATAAAATTAGATGCAATTATTTGGAGTTTCGAAACAAAGCAAGACAAGACAAGAACTAGCATTCATACTGAGTTTGAATTATTTTACTAGAATATTGCAGAATATTAAGCAGATAAGTTATAATTTTGCATAAACAAAACCGTAACATAATAGAGTTAACATACTTAGCATTGTTAGCATCGTATAACTTTTTTTAATCAATGTTACTTATATTTCAGCACATTATTACTTATATTAATTATCTAAAATGATGTATATTGCAGACAACGGGACTTGAATTTAATAACTTTTATTATTTTAGTATAACTTTTCTTAACATTCTAAGGAATTACAAAACGCATTCTACTTGTAGATACATACTCTCTTATAAAATTCTTTGAAACTCTAATTTATACTAACTATTCGCTAACTAACAACAAATTCCATTTACATTTCAACATTTCCCGTGATAATCATTTATATAAATTTATATAGTTATTATATAACATTGAGTTACTAATACTTAAAAGCAAATTTCTGATAGATAACTATAAACCCCCTCTTTCTTCTGTTGACAGATTCTTCCAATAAACAATTTCCAATCAACAGTTTAGCGACCGAATGCAGTTCTTTATTAATTATTTTTTAAACAGAGGACTACTTTTCAATTACTGGAGCGCATTATGATTTATTTTTATATATTCATCATATATCCAAAAATCACTCTAAATTTCGATCTATTCTTTTAGCATTTTCTTGGTTTGAAACTCGAGTTTGCCTTAATCTCTGTTTGACTTTTCGTAATTCGAATTATAAGTTAGAGTAGACATAACCAATAATTCGTAAATTACTATTACTGCCAAATTCACGACATATTTCTACAATTTCTATTGTTAACTCAGGGTTCATAATAAATTAATTCTTGTAAACGAAAAATTAAATTATACAAATTTTCTAAGATTTATAGTGTGAATCTGATCATGTAGTATATTAGATCCAATCACTAAATACGATTGTAATAGAATTATTTGATAGTATTATATAAATTTTAATTAATTGCGGTTATTTGTCTGTGTTTAAACTTTTAATTCTAATTTCAATATTTGTAATTTTTGAAGTTTACATTGTAATTTATTTTAAGAACAAAGTTTATTGTAAATCTATGGCAACGGGACCTTTTAAAAAATACTTCTGTGTATTTTCTGAATGCGATGAGACATGGGAAAAGAAAACCGAGGTGTGGAACAACACCTTAAAGATCATTTCAACACTGATCTTACTTGGGAAAAGGAATGGTATAAGAAGTGGGTCACTTCTTTTCTAAATTATATCGAAAGCGTCTACGAAGGAGTTATTGATGGAGTATTCTATTCATACAATCAAGCCTACACTTACACTGATTGTCCAATATGCGCAAAATTCAAAAAGTTTTATAAATCGTTGCGTGATGGAATTTTCTTGAATTTTACCAGCACTCTCACCCCACAGATAATACCAATCTCACTGTACATATTATAAACGAAGAGTCCTCAATTGGCTATAAGAATTATCATTTGCGTTACATGCCTTGGAGATGCGAAATATGTGGAAAGGTATTTTGTAATCAAAGTTACATCAGAAAACACAAGGAATTACACCACATGTTAATCCGTCGAAATTTCAATAACTATGACCAACACCAGGAAATAACGCAACTGGAAGAACTAATAATGGAATCCGAACCACAAGAAGTTGACTAAAACCTTTATAATTCTTTATTATTATCCAAAATTTTTATTATATTATTACTATAATTATAATTTCTGTGTTTGATTTATATAATTATTGCAAAAAGCCAGAACCATTCCGCGGGGAAATTTCTTATCGATTATTATTATTATTATTATTATCGATTATTATTATTTATTATTTTTATTATTATTATCGATTATTATAATTATTTATTATTTTTATTATTATTATCGATTATTATCTAGTATTAAATAAATGTCTTGAAGAGACTCAAGACACTTAGGAGGGAGATATTGTAATATGCAACCTCCAAATATGGATTTAAAGTTAATTTTAAATGATGTTCCTGTTTTAAATGCATCCTTTAAAACATTTTATATCCTGTCATTTTTATTATAAATACTCTTATTTTATCAAAACATATAGAATTGCAATGTAACTCAATTATTTGTTATCTAAAATTTTAATAGTGCAATAAAATTATTTTAAGAATATTTTCGATGTAATTATTGTGTTTGTGTCATACGCGGAGAACGAATTCTTTACAATATGCTTATCGCAATCTATGCACTATCGTTTCATTACATGTTACGCATTTAATTTTTGAATTTCCATGAAATCTTATACGACTTGTTGAGCGTTTATTATCTCGTATTGAGGGCATCGTCCGATCCACCCATAACAGCATTGTCCCAGAGATTCTATTGCTATGTTGATGCATGACAAGCACATATATTGCCAGTTATTAATACACCATTTGAAATACGTAATAGTTGTTGGCAAATAAAGAATCGTTTACAGTTTAAATCCATAGACAAAGTTGAACTTTTTTCGGAAAACTTTGCAGGTATACCACCATTCATTCCAATAGCGATTCTTAAGTTGTTTATTATTCGTGTACATTCATCTTCAACGTGTCTTTTTGCCACATTCTCTGGAGTGTTCACTTCCTCAACTAACAAAGCATCATCTCTTGCCAACCGTTCTCTCTCTTCCACCATCAAATTATCAACAATTTCCTGGATTATAACCACTCCACAAACCGTCTCCCCAATCATCATCTTCGATCACTTCGGGATTCTCCACTATTCCATCTTATTCTTTGTGTAATCTGAAACCATTACTTTAATTTAAAAGTCACTAATAACTAGGACTTTTAAAATCGTAAAAAACGGGTACCAAATCGTTTATCAATCGTTAGTTAAAAATGCCAAATTCGTTTGAAAAAATCGTTAATTATGAATTACATCATTTTTAATAACTAATAAAAAATTTCTAACTTCCGAACTGAATTACCCCGACTTCTAAAGAAGTAGTGAACAAAATTTTAGCTATATTTTTTAATAAAATCGTTAGAAATATTTAGAATCGTTAGTTATATACAAAATCGTTAAATTCGTTATCGTTTGAAAAATTTATATTTCATGATTTACACTTGTTTCTGTTGTTCTAATACTTTTAATTGCAAAATTAGAAAGATTTTTGGAATCGTTAGTAAACGATTTTCAAAGCCCTACTAATAACGTATTGCTTGTAATAATCTGATCACTTCTTTTATTTATGTATGTATGCAATAATTCATATACACATCAAATGAATCTTAGCTCCGTTCATATAGTTTTTCAATGAATAGTACAAAATAAGGTTAAATCAATTCAAATCATTTTCTTTAAATTTTAGCCAGTTTTGTTCGATAAAAGTACGCTAAAAAATATAGATTTATTATCACCATAAATAACAATTATTTAATAATTAACATTTTTCTCGACACATATTCCGCTTTCTTTTATCATTATCAAAATATTCTTAAAATTTTATCATTTAATACTTCAAAAAATATATTGAATAAAATAACATAAGCAAATTCGATTACTATTTTGTCCTCACTATTAATCTTGTTAAAAATTTCTTTTACAAATATTTGAATCATAGATAAATCACAATTTTGATTTTGATTGTTATAAAAAGCTTTAATTTAGATTGTATTTTTATTTTAATTCTTAATTAAAAATCATTTTGATTGTATTTTGATTTTAATTGTAAACTTTAAAATACACAAATAATTTTGATTTTAATTTTGATTATTAACAATCAATACAACACTACTTTGAGCTATAACATAGTATATAATCGCGAATAAAACAAAATATGGCATTTTAAATTTAAAATATATAAGATAAAAAATAAAATTATAGTAAGAGTGGGGAGAAAGTAGTGAGCGACTAAAATTAATAATACTCAATAAATTAATATTCATATTTCTAAAAACTTTACTACAAAGTCAGATATTATGACCGTTTCGATCTTTGATTAATTATAAATTTTAGTCTTTCAAAGCAGTGTGCGATTATATTTGAGAATTTTATTGGTAATACTTATAACTATTGCCTTTAGATTGACATCGAAGCAAACTATCGATAAGGTGTTAGCGTTTAAGTTAAGTATTACCAATAAAAATTCTCAAATATAAACCCACACTGGTTTAAATCTGAAAACTTTATCGCTTGGATTTAACGAAAATAAACATTTTATACTTTTGCCGAAATTTAATAATTTTTTGCAAAATTATTATTAGAATAAGATTAAATTTATTTTATTATTCAATATATTTATCTTGATTATTATTATTCTTTTTGGCAAAAGTTATTTTTGAAAAATCGTTATTCGCAATTATTGTTATCTCTAAAGCACGGAATATATTTTTTATCTTAGGCCAAAATATGATATTATATTTACTAAAAACTGTCAAAATATTTATTTATATTTTTTTATTTCTTCGCTTATATTTGACATAAACGTTGATAATTATTAACCTATTTTTTCAAAAATATTTTTAAATTTAATAAAATCGCATCAATTTTAGACGATAATTTTTTGTTGTTGGGTTAAAACCATAGGGCCCTCGAAAGCTTAACGAATTTTAACGAAAATTTCCCAAAAATCTTGAAATATTTAAAAAATATTTTATATTTACTTATTCATCAAATATTGATTTATATTTACTTCTAAAATCTACAAAATGACTTATTTTATGCCGATATGTTCACAAAAATTTTATAAGGTCATTGTGTTGCACCGCCAACAATATTTATTTATGTAAAAATCCGTGCTTTATTCATAATTAAAATTTGTTTTTTAATAAAATTAGACGAATTTTTTATATGGCAATTATGAACATTTTATCTATTATTAAAATGTTTACAAATACTTTATTAATTTTACTATTAATTTGTTAAAATTTATAATTGCTTTTTTATTAATTATTCAACTATAGGTTATGCAATACACCCTAAAAAAATATTTTGCCGCTACGATGTCAGTGTTGCTATTCCCGGTTGAACCGGTGCTGAGTTATTTAATAATCAAGGCATTTAAATAATTATTGTATATAGAAAATAAACTACTTTTGTTGAAGAATGTTTTGTAAAAAAGAGAAAGAATAAAATATGCATAAATTTTTCGTTACCAAATAGCAAATATAAACAAATACTATTTTATCGCGTTTAAAATCGCGAACATAATCAAGTTTTTGCTTCGAGTAATGCGCTTTACTGTTCATATCTGAAAATATTGTTCATATAGTATAACATTATGTACACATACTGGTATAACAATATATCTATCGTGCCTAAAATCAATTATTCTAACTTTGAAGACAAACATTAATAAAAAGAAATTATTCTTAAATATTAAGTAAAAACGCATTAAACATCGAAACAATGTATTTTATTTCAAAAAAAGAAAATTTCTATTTAACCATAAAAAATCGAAGTAAAATATTATCTTAGTGTTATGTTATTATATTTTTTTAATATCAGCTCAAAAAATATGTTTCCAGTTTTTTAGAATCTTATTTTCACATTCTATGATAAGAATTATTTTCTCTCATTGTGTAAATAAAATAATTCATTTTTTACTTTATAATCTGTATTTTTTGGCAAATTTAGTAAATAATTTAATAACGAGTATTTAATATATAAATATATAACTTTTGTAATTAAGGAAATATATTTAAAAAACTAAAAATAATTTTCTAATTAAAAGTTTGAAATCCAAAAAATAAAAAATGTAAAACAAGAACAAAAAGTAAATGATTAAAATTGAATTTGGTGCGCGTTTTGACAGTATATAACTCAATTTTGTAATAAAAAGATAATACTATATTAAAGCGATTAAATAATATATAAGAATGTTGCTATGGGGCCAAAACATATGTATTTGAGTTATAGTATAGAAAAGCTACTGTAAACCATATCTATTTCTACTCTAAATTGAATTAGAGGATTGCAAAACTCTTTGAAATAAGGTTAATATCCATCGCAAACATTTAATTATTGACTAAACAAACTTATTATGTAATCAGTGGGCAGAGGGCAACCAAAAGTGTTCGTATAACTAGATATGATTGAATAGAGAAATTACTTTTACATAATATTGATTGGTATATATAAGAGTGAGGCCATGTAACACGTATGACCTTCAAACTAGAATAGAAAGTTTTTTTAAAGCACTCATACAGTTACCGCTGTAGTTACAGTTACATCAAATCAAGGGTTCCATTAGTTCTTGTTCTGTTCTTAGGAGCAGCTCATACTTTTCTGCGATATATTTTATTTTTCGCATAACTTAGAATGCACTCCACTCTACGCCCAGACTCTCTTCTCTCTCTATTTCTCTTTACTTCTCCGCAATAATCTCAAACGCGTCTATTTTAATATTAGCAGCACATCAGTATAGCAGTGGTATAGCAGTTGTATATAAGCTGTGTTACCAAAGCGTATGTTTTACTTTATAACTTTCTTTTTTAGCAAATCATATACACTTTCATAGTATTCGCGAGTAGTTTTATATTTAATGTTAAACTTTAACTGTTCGTACAATTTCTAATTTTTTATAATACAACATTTGTAAATCAAACATGTTTCGCATTTCTAATTGAAAAATCTATAATTCAATACTAAATTATTGGTTTTTGAGTCGAAACAAACATTTTTGTTATTAAACCGCATATACAGTATAAATATTTATATATCAAATAAAACTGGAAAAAAGGCAAAAATCATTGGATATCAACACAACAATTTTTTTGCTGAAAAGAAAATTATTTTTTCTAATTTAATTGAATTGAATTCTGGTTTGGTTTTGGTGATTATATTAAGAGAGAGAGAAAAGTTAAGACACTTCACTGAATATATTGATAAACGTTTTGGAAGCAAATTATTAATTGTCACATAATCATTGATCGCCCACTTAATAGGCATTACCTCTCGATTCAAGGCTCTCTCAATCAATTGCTGAAATATTTTTTTTTGTTAACTGCAAAACATTTCCTCAATTATAATCTGCTGCTCATATCAACATTTTAATTAATTGTTTTGCAGCTCTATTTAAACCGACTGTTTACCAACTATTATCTCACACTTTCACTGCTTTGTGACAAATCGTTCGCAACTGGATAACACTTTGGAGCAAAGTTTGGTCGACGAATCCACGAAAATGGTTAATGGCTGCGAAATGAACGGGAAATTGGTGTTAAATTATGGCAGCGTTAATGAAAAGTTGATCACAATTAAGCCAAACAAGAGTGTATGCAACGCTACACCTGTTGAGAATGGTGTGAACGGTGTGAGCCATCACCACAAGCAGCCAAACACCGTTTCGCTGCCGTCTTCGCCGCAACACATCTCGACAATCGATTCATTTACTCTCCATTCTTGCGCTGTAGTGCTGTCCAGCGCCACAATCAATGGCACCATTTTTGGCGTTGTCAACAGTTTTGGTGTGCTTTATCTGTCGCTTATTGACAAGTACGACAACCAATCCAATAGCAGTGAATTTCTTAAGCCACTTATCGGTATGTATTGTTATTAAATTAAAATTTAGTGGTATATCGTATGAAACATTGATAACACTCGTAACTCCACATTTAAAAAAATTCTTAAACTATTGAAGAGCTCTAACATTAGACCGTTAAAGAAACAGTTAGGCTTATATTCCATATAAATTAGTGCTCATTAACTATCAACAAATGTCAGAACTAAATATACCATTAATGAATACGTAATAAAAAACTGATGATGTCTTAGAAAAACTCAATGACACTTTTTTACTTAATATTTAATATATTTGCAATTATAGTCTATTTATAATTTACGGCAATTACACTAAAATTACATTTTAGATATTTTCTTAATTAGTTTTTTTTCCTAATTCTTCTATTCTCCTATTTTTATTTCTCTTTCCTATTCATTATTTATCCATTAACATTAACATTAACGTTAACGTTAACAATCGCTATTTTATTTTAATTGTTACGCTAGAATTTCGTGCTAAATATATAATTTTAAGTACGATTCCTTAAAACTTTGTTTGCGTGTTTGGATTATACAGTATTGCCAGATAATCCTCTAGTAGTATATGCATGATTAATGTATTCTGAAAGCTTTATTCTGCACACAGTTTACTCATTTAGCTCTTTTAAAAATCTTTAAGCTTTTCTCTAACTTATTGACGATTGACGTAATGTAATCCTAATTCTTTTCCATCACATAACGTATTTTCAAGATTTTACAAAACTGAATCAGAATCGCAATATTTTTGTGGAAAGGAATCTGATCACGTTTTTATTCTTTTATACGTACTGCGCATTATTATACGCTCTGTTTACGTATGATTTTGTGCTTTTTGGCAAAAATAAAAAATTAATGAGAAATGTTTCAAAAAAATATCAAACACAGTTAAAGTGAAATATTTTTTGGTTGTATACATTGAAATCTAGTTAATGTACATTGGAGTGCGACTTATCAAGAGTTAAGTAAGGAAGTGATGGTTATAGACATCAAAATAAATGTTGCAAATTTATATAATATTATTTATAATATATATTTATTTCTTTTACTTTATAAATATGTGTAAATAATTTTTTTTCTGCTGATTCAATGAGATAATGAGAAATTATCGCACACAACATATTATATTACCGCATAGCTGTCACACTATCAAAGAGCCAAAAATATTAGTATCGACACATTAATTAACTTAACTAAGAGTAAAAACATATTGAAGTTTAATTTTGCTCAACATTTTCTTTGAATTTAGATGATTATGTTTCTGTCTATTTATTTTTGGTCTGTGTTTAACTTAATAGTGGTATCAATACTCTAAAAGATTAATGCGCCAAACTTAAGATAAATTTTAAATTTTATTAAAGTTATATGAAGAGATGCCATAAATTTGATTAGACGTTTGACATTGGTTTTATCAAATTAATTAATCGAAGTTAGGTTTTATTTTAAGATGTGTTACTAATTTCGAACCTCCATTTCCTACACTATAAAATTTTAGTTAAGGGCGGCTTATAAAATAAAATTAATTAATTAATATGCGATCATGAAAATGCCAACTTCTATACAGTATATTTCCTATGTATAACTTCAGGTCTAAATGTGCCAAAATTTCTGTGCACTAATCATAGCGTATATACTGTATAGATTATTAGCTTGACATCAATCTATATTTTATGGTTTAACTTAATAATCAATAAAAAATTGTCAAAGCATTCATCGCATGCGATTTTTTTAAGTTATTTCTTTTTCATGGGCGCGCAGAAATGAATGCGATGATGACTTTTTCGCTAAACTTGAGTTTAAATCAACCTTTCAGCCAAATTTTGAGATTTTTATTTCCTAACCCTTTAGAGCTCGAAGCCGCGCATCCTTGATATTAACTCAATACTGTTTCCTCATATGTTTTAGTGACAGAGTTCGTATAAACTCGACACCTTTTTAAAGCATAATTCTAATGTTATTTAATACACTTTAAAATTTAAAATCTCACCGAAAAAGATCATAAAATTTTTTTCCTAAGAATTAGAGTAAAAAGGTTGCTATTTTTTTAATTAATATTTAGGATATTTTATGCGACGAAACATGAAACATGTGTTACTCAATGAGTACACAGAATTAAGTGACAATAAATCATAATCATTCAACTACTTTCTACGTTCTATGACAGAGCAGTGCGTATATAAACGGGCATTAAATAAAATATATAAAATCTATTTGCGTAGCGGTAACCTACTAGTTGTTCTTGAGATAACTCTCACTTTTAATTTTGTTGCTGCGGCACACGTATGTAACGGGTTATTTTAGGAGTGAACCGTTGCTCGCTAACTCTATAACAACTTGTTTTTTTTACGATAATTATAGTAAATAAGATATTAAAAAAATTTTATTTTTATCTCAATCAAATTAATAATTTTAAACCTTTAAAAAAAATATCTGTGTGATGTGTTAAAATTTTCGTATTAATTTAATACAATTTTGGTACGAATGGAAAACTTAGAGGAAAAAACAATTTATTTGACGTTTAACAAACATTTTAGACATATTGTAAGCTTATTTTGTTATTTTTCAACCATAATCCTCTTCAATGATTTTTTCGAGTTAATGCTGAATGAAATTCTATTACGTAATAATTCAATTGAGAATTTATTGAAGTTCGCCAGAAATGATAGATAAAAATTTTTGCAGAAACCACTTATAGTAGTAACTGCAATGTAAATTTTTAATATCAAACAACTGTTCGGTTAGATCAAGACATTTGACGATAAAACAAGCAAAAAAATCAGATAGAGAAATGTCTCTCGCAGTTGTTCCATACGACCGAATGTCCTTGTGATTGTCCTTGAGAGCTGCATAGCTAATTAATGTGGTTAGCTTTATGTATGATCGCAATCACTGAGGACATCCCAGAATTCTGCATAAGCTCGTGACAACAACACTTGTGGCAAAATCAATGAATTAAATAATCACTCCAAGTTGTCTAATGCTGTTTCTGAGTGTTTGATTAAATTAATAGCCGAATGTAGAGTAGAGAAGCGAAATAACGATTATGCAATGACTGTGCAATAATTTAAATAAAAACTACTTTTAGTATCTATTCATAGACATTGTATTTTGTGTGTTCTGTGAAAAATTGCCGCATTGATAAGGTGGCTAATGTTGTAATTGCATTACAGTGTAACGATCTATTTTTTCTTAAGAGTTTTTAAAGAGTTTTTTAACGCTTCACATAAGCCTAGTCTACGTCTACTTTTCAGTATCGCATTATATTTCTTTATATACTTTTTTTACTCTTTGGATCGTTAAAGTTAATGATAGCTCGGAACTTTGAGCCTGAGATCTACGTAACTGCCCTGAAAAGCTTAAGCTTTTCAGTATTAACACGAAACAAATACCGAGCCTAAAATTGAGTCTTACTTCTCAATTCCAAAATCTTATAGCCTGCGCATGAAACTGTCAATAAAAGCAAGAATATATACTGTATGATCAATTATTTGGTATTTTCATATTTATGTATTCATATCAAAGTTTTGTGTCACGCAAATAGTAGTAAAAAATTGTTATTAATTTCAAATAAATTAAATACAAAACTAGAAGGCTTTAAAGATAAGCTCAGAGCTTAGGCTAATCGAGCTCACGCTCGGATTATGTTAAACATTAGAAATATTATTTCACAATATTATTAAAATATGGTATCATGTTATCTTTAATAACTTTTATATTAATAACCAGAAAAGAGATGAAAGTCTATAATCTACTAAACGTCCATATCTTTAATCATATTTAATTAAAAAATCATATTTAATTACTAAGTTTTAAATGCTAGAAATTATAAGCTTATCTAAAAACCAATTAATTTTACATTTAAATTTTACTAAAATTTCTTAACTTTTGGTAATTCTATCTTATAGTTTTAGAATGTGATTCAATTAAAAATTATCTTAATTATATTACTGTAAAAGGGAAAAAATTAAAAATAATCTAAAAATAAACATTTTAAAAAACGATTTAATTTCACATTGCTTTTTATCTGTTGAAAAGTTGTTTTTTAAAAAATGAAAACAACAAATATTTAGAAATAATAAAAAATAAGCTTATAATAAACATGTGTGGTGAGCATACAGATGAGCTAATTATATTTTACTTTAGCTTATTTATTTTTTAGAAATTATATTATTTTTTCATAAATTCAAAAATATAATTTAAAAATACTTAATTATTGAGCTTTCACTACTAGTACAGCTAGTGATGAGCATCTGTTAAAAGTTAAGGATTTTCTTTAACTCTTAACTTTAACCGCTGCAAAAATTTTAACTTTAACTCTAACCGGTTAAAAATTACTTTAACTTTAACTCTGACTAAATCAACTCCAGGTTAACGGGTTAACCTATTTTTTAAATTTTCAATAATAAAATTTAAAAATGAAACGTTTTTAATTAATTTAAATATTTTAAATCATACTTCTAATACAAAACAAATTATTCATTGCGTAAAATTTTCAAAAATAGTTCAATGATTCTGATAAAATAATTTTTATATGCTTTTTGGAATATTTTTTTCATTAAATAGTATTGAATTATATATATTTTAATTTAGAAAAGTTAACTGGTTAACTATTGGTAATATTTTAACTTATCAGTTAGAAAAGTTTTAACTTCTAACCTTAACTCTATTTAAAATTTTAACCTATCCTGCAATTTTAACTCGGGTTAACCTTACCCGGTTAAAAGTTAATTTGCTCTTTAAGTACAGCTATATTCGCAGCTAGACTTGTCTAATTCAAACTCCTACTCGCATTTTGCTATTCTAAAAAAGTGTTTTGTTTATCAGTTTGTATTATTTTAATCAAACTCAAATATAACACTGTATAACAACACACTTTTAATGATTTAATTGCATAGACTGTTGCGTAATCTTATAGATCCAACTGGAGTGCTGTTTAAACGATAATCAATAATTTTGTTGATAAAATTTTCCAAACTATAAAATAGTATCAAACGTATCGTTTGTATTAGTTGTATTTGATTGTTAATTTCAACATTAATTTGACAGATCAAAGGAATACTCCTTTACTACTGATTTCGAAATTAGTAGTGAAGGCCACTCGCAAGCTGTTCGATGTTTATAATTGATTTTTTTATTTATGTCTAATATTATTAGCATAAATTAAAAACGACAATTTTGTAGTGACCTTATGAATTATGTATTGCATTTATTTCGAAACTGTACCAATAAATGCATTGTCATCTAATAGCCGTGTGAATGTAAAAATTTGTCATTACGGCATAGAATGCCTAACCTTGTCTTTAAAACACTTGTTTGAGTAGAAGTACGGTTAACTTCTGACTTGTTCCTAACTTAAAGATAACGCTTTTTGGATTTTTTGTAAAAAAGTGTGATAAAAAGCAAAAAGCATATAAAGCTTAAAATATCATTGAACACATTATAGGAATAATTATTCATTGATAATGATTTTAATTTCAATGATATGTTGTATTTCTATTAATGGAGTAGAAAACAAAGTTTTGAACATTTGCCATAAAGTTTACATATTTCTGTTCCATTCAACCTAATCTTAAGAGTAATGCATTATTGTTTAAGATATTATGATGATATATATACAGTATGAGTTGCTTAATTGGGAAACAATTCCAATTCAATTATTATTAAGTTGTTTTTCCGTATTCGCTGCCAACATAGAAGTTACATAACAATTACGAAGAAATTATCTTAAGAATAATAAATATAATTTTCGATACAGTATTCTGGATGATACCGGCACACACACACACACACACACACAATCTATTGATATGTTTTATAGACCAGATAATAGACTATCGAATTCCATAAGTTATCGCTTTGTAATTAGACAAACATTCGCCTCAATTGGTTTTTGTCATGTATTTGTGTCAATAACCACATTACATATTACTTCAAATATATTTATATACAAAAGTTTAGATAATCATTGATCACATGTATACGCAAATTACAGATTTTTCCGTTTCCAAAGAGCATTGCCTTTAACACCAAAATAATCACTGACTGTCTTTAAGAAACAATTTAATTAACGAATATCGACCGTAAAAATGAGTTTTTGAGAGAAAAAAGGCGAACATTTGATACATGTTAATCTTATCGACCGATAAAACATAATTAAAATTAGAGTGATTGCTAAGTGCTTGCATTATCATAGATAAATAAGCACTTTAAGCGAAATAACTTATATCGGGTCTACAATACTGTACAGTACTATTATAATATAACACTACTATCATATCTAGTCTAGAAAATGTTGAGAGCGATAAACTTATACTACTTATACTAACATTTTGATTATTTTGATTATATTTATAGCCGGTGTTGGCTCACTCAGTGTTGGACTCATATTCTTTTGCTCAATATTTGCATCAATATTGACTGATCGCTTTGGAATACAACGTATTTGCTTTATAGGTGGACTTCTATCCACAATTGGAATGTACATGAGCTCACTTTCCAAGTTATTGACACATTTGTACATTACTTATGGGGTAATATTAGGTGTGGGCGCGTCACTCGCTTACGGGCCATCGCTCGTCATTTTGGGCCACTATTTTAAACGGCGTCTCGGTTTAGTGAATGGCATCGTAACCGCTGGAAGTTCCATATTTACCATTGTTATGCCATTCTTACTTAAAAAGCTAATCGAAAGCAAAGGACTGCAGAGTACACTCGAATATTTATCTATTTTGATGTCGTTATTAATGATATGCGCGTTAACATTCAAAGAGAACACATTACTTAGTACTTCAGTCACAGATAATGCAACTAAAGTTAGCGATAACAAGAAATCAGTGTTCACTTTTAATAGCTCTCTACGGAATAATAAACTATACTTGTTGTGGGCGATTGCGATACCGGTCGCACTTTTCGGATATTTCGTTCCTTTTGTGCATTTAGTAAAATATGCTAACGATATATCAAACGAACCCAATTCAGGAGAAATACTAGTTATGTGTATCGGCGCGCTCTCAGGTGTCGGCCGATTCATTACCGGACCAATTGCCGACATTTCTAATGTCAATCGCATAGTTCTCCAACAAATTGCCTTCGTATCAATTGGTGTGTTGACCATTCTTCTGCCGTTTGCCAAAAGCTTTCTGTTTTTGGTAATCATTTGTTGCGGTTTAGGAATATTTGACGGTTGCTTTATATCATTACTCGGACCAATCGCTTTTGATTTAGTCGGCAATCAAGACGCGAGTCAGGCTATAGGTTTACTGCTTTGTTTTTGCTCTCTACCGCTCACAGTTGGCCCACCAGTAGCGGGTAAGCCATTCTTATAAATACTTGTTTGCTATCAAATATTATTAATCAATTGAATATTTGCGATTTGTTGACAGCTTATCTGTACGATATTTATAACAATTATACGCTGGCATTCGTATTGGCCGGCATTCCACCAATAATCGGCGCAATTCTCATGTTATACATACTCAAGATTCAAAGACAAATGCGTGTGAATGGATACGAATTAGCGAACGGAACGAAGCCATCCATTTGTGCATTGAGTCACAATGAGTCGAATCACAGTGATTTAAGTAATCACAATGTTTCACTAGTCACCACTGTTACCACTGTTAATGATGATGATATTGTTTAATTAGTTCCATTATAATTAATTAATCAAAAAAACTATTAGATGACTATTTTAAAAATTATTGACGTCTTTCTAATTGATGTTAAAAATCGTGTTCTCATCGATTCATTCATTGATAACTTTTCATGTAAATTTTCTATACATTATCTATTAAGTGCCATAATTATAATTATATATGTTATTAATATTTTTTAATGAAATTACAAATATTACTCTCATTAAAGATGTTAAAACAAATATACTGTATATATAAATAATGAAAGTTAAAAAAACTATTTGATACAAAGCAGTCCTTGTATTTCAATCACAAACGTTTCAAACCTTCTCTTAAACATAGCTCTATGAACACGAGTTCCATCTAGAAATAGTCCTTCCATTAGTTTCTCAAACGTGGCTCTCAACTGATTTTGAATGGTGTCGTCTTTGATCTGTCCAACAATCTGCTGCACTAGTTCTTGATATCGCGATGGAAAGCAACAGATGAGCGAGAAGAGAGCATTGGCCACACTCTCTCGCATCGTCACATCACTACTAGTGCCGCATTCCATTAGTGTGAACTCAAATATGATGCTCAGAAACGGTTCGAGATATTGCATTATCGTTTGAAACTTATTTGGCTCTCGCATCGCGTGTCCGCCTAATACTGATAGCATTGTCAAACAGTTTGTCTTGATTTCATTTCCGTATCTATTCGTTAAAATTAAAATAAATTAATATAATCATTAAAATTATTTAAAATTGGCAAAACTTTTTTCTAATAATTAAGATAATTCAAAGTAAACCGCGAATTTAATATGGAGTTGATCTATACATAAACATAATTTATTATATCATTAGTTTAATAGAGCAATAAAATATATAATTATCTTTACTAATTATAGTTAATGATAAATGATAGCTTATTAAAATAGATGTTCAGTGTTTGAGTCGCTTTAGTTCTCATATTTAGTCGTATTTAATATATAAGTGACATGTATATACGGAAAGTAATGGTTATCATTGAATAACTAAATATACCCTCAATGTCAGAATGATTGCATGAGTTTTGGCTTTGATTCTGCAAGAATTTGTTGAGAACTGTAAAAATTTATTATAACGTGCAATAAAGGTATGATTTGAAACTCATTGCTGATAAAAAATAAAACATGTAACCTAGAAAAGTGAATACTTGAGAATTTAAATTATGCTCTTAAAACTGCGATTGCATTTTGAAATGTTTGCAAATCCTTTACATATATTTTGTGTAGAGATCAACGATTGTAATGAATGCTATGAATAGAAATATCGATCATTCATATCCACCAAACATTCATTAATTAAAGTGTATTCAACCGCACATCAAACGACACTACCGTTCGTATAATTTATTAATTTAATTAACGAGAATTGACATACGAAACAAATGTTTGTTTAAGTGAGAGTTAATCTAAATAAACTTTAGATGTTTGAGACTTATTAGAGTTGTTTGTGTGAATCTCATTGTGCAATCAATATAAACTCGTTAGAAGTCGATAACTTCTCCAAAGCATTAGTGTATCCGAACAAAAAACTGTAGCGACAGATGATTCAATTAAAAGATTAAAAATTAATGAAATGAGATTTTGTTAGCAACAACTATCTATTGCGAGATAGAAACAGAAATACAAACATAGTCAACGATGTTTTATTTTATAAAAACTTCAAATAAAAACTTAGTCTCTAATAATAAACTTCTGTTATGATAAAAGTAACTCAGAATAAAAAGAGTATAAAAAGCCAAAATAAAAACAATAAAACCATTCTTTCCAACATTAATAGCTATGTTTTATGCAGAAAAAAAAATATTTTTAACTTTATTTCACTCGTTATTGCAATAAATCCTGAGCTGCTGTATATTCTCATCATTTCATTTTTATGTCATTCACAAAATTCATTCGAGTGAAAGACATCGGTATTACTGCCAGAAAATGTTGCCTGCGATGTTAAATCTTTATGGTTTGAAACACTATGTCACCTGTTTGTCTGCATAATTCTTCCTTTTATGCATTATTCACCCGTAATTTTTTGACTTCGAGTGAGTTTAAGAATTTTTTTTGCATAAACACAGATTGATTGCAATTTAAATCACTTGAAAAGTTTACTAACACGCAAAAAGCAGCGAATATTTTTGTAAAACACAAATCATTATACACTGTTTGACTAAATTATCTCGAACTCGCGTGCATTTTTTACTATAATTAAACGCAGCCAATTTAAAATAAAAAAAGGGTGATTCCTTACAGCCTCCACATATTATATCGCAATAGAAATACGTTGCGAGTTTATTTGTAAGTTTTATTCTTTTTTCTATTCGACTTATGCTTATCTCACTTTGCGTATTAAATATCAGTGTTTCCATTACTTTCTGAATGTCACAAAAAAAATGGAAGCAATAAATTCATTAAAATTAAAATACAAAATAATGCACTCTTAAAAAATCATATAATTTCTTTAAAGTTCATAAAATGCAAAACAGCCAAAAATTAGCCATAATTTGTGTAGAGATTCAAGAAATTTACTTTGTTTTATCAATAATTATTTTCGCATCAATCAAATGAAAAATTATGCAATTATACAGTAAATCGATAAATAATCTTAACGAAAAATCAGTACAGTTGTGAGACTGATCGATACGCAAAGTGTAAGCATTTTTAAAGCTTAATAACTTTTTAAATAATTGAACGATTTTGATTATCTATACATCATTTTAAAATTTCAAGCTTAATTTAAATGATTTTTTTTCAAAATATTTTTACAAAATCTATGTTCTATATATATTAAACTATTATCAATATTTTAATTAAAAAATCAGTATTTACAGTTAGTATCAAATGGCAATATAATTTCAGAGTAAATATTTCAGAGCAATCAATGAATGAAAGTATAAGTGATTTACTTACGATGATTTAAGTGCTAACTGTACGCTTTGCATAATGGATTGCATTAAATGATTGGGAATCACTTGTAACCGTTCAGGATCTTCGCATAAAAACACAATCAACTTATAGTAACTTTGACAAAGTTTAGGAAATTCCAATAACTGCGCACTCATTAATGGCATTATAATGTTAAGTCCAATAAATACTACTTGTGTGGCGTTCATTGTAGACACCTCTTCAGTGGTGGCAGTTTCGTGAAACCACTCAATAAAATCTTTTGCTGCCAAATCATTGAGAAAATTCAATATAACCAAAATATCGTTATAAGATTCTTCTTCAGTAATGGCTTCTCTTGTCATTCTTCCGCAGTTGTGTTTTGCGTACTCATTTAATATAGCCATAGAAGACGTATAAAACGTGATCACATCACTCTCCGATAAGTAGCATAAAATTCTGTGTGCCATTTGTGAAAGTAAATTGAGAATCGCTAAAACTACAGAATTGTAATTATGAAATAGTTGCAACATTTTAGCTAAATCATGAAATATTGGCGAGATATGGGGCCAGACTGTCGATACATTAACGGCAGTTGTGCCGCAAGCTATGCCTTCAACACATTCGCAGATATCGATAGTTGTGGATCGCAACTGTTCGCAAGTGTTTCCCGTTTCAATTGCATTAAGTATTTGACGATATTTATCCATTAATGGTTTAAAGAGCTGATTATAGAGGTCTTGTTTATAAGTTACAATATAAACAAATAATTGATATATATTTTTACGAGTGTTCATAGACATCACTTGCATCGATATATCATTAGTGGCATGCTTTTCAAGAAGTTTATTCATATTAACGCAATTGTTTAATGCTTTACACCTTTCGGGACAGTTTTTAGCGAAATGAACCAAAGATAGCGATGACTCGTCGGTGACTTGCGCTTCACTCGGCCAACACAACAACTTCATAATAATGTGATCAATAATACAATTTAATGTATTGTTAGCATATGGCGAGTCGCGTCCAAAACAAGAATTTAATGTTATACTCATTTCGTTATAATCATTCTCATTTGGCAACAGATATGTAGACATAAAACGTGACACAAACATAGTGAGCGATAACGACACTTGTGGACTGATTAAGTGAGTCATATTGTTCTCGCAAACATATTTCTCGTAAGAACATAATTTTAAAAGTATAATTATTATTCGCACAATCGGATCGATGTTTGCGAGCGAAAAATCGAAATTCTGCAATGAAAGTACTGTTTGACTGAGATCTGCTTGAGAATCAATTGAGAGCGACATTATTTGAGATGGGATTAACTCTCTTTCGCCATAATTGGACTGAGTTAATACGAATGTCGATATTAATATTAACCAATGGATGTCTTCATTTAAATTAAGCCATTCAATCGCATTTTCCTCGGAATACCCTTCACGTTGCAAATTGGTTTCAAGTCGTCCCACAATAATAGATAACAAATGTGTCAAACAATTAATGGAATGAGAACTATCGATGCGTGCCATACATCCGATCGCATTAAGTTGTTCGCAAAACAGGATAACATCGCTGTCCTCAAATTCCTGAATGTCATCCTCGATATCAGACACGTGTTTACTCATACCTAAAGGTTGAGTTAAATGAATTTGTAAAAATGCTTCAAATATAGGACGCGTCCATAGAGATAGAGATTCGACTTTAATTAATTCATGATTTCTATTGGCATCAGTTTCGTCGCGTCTGTTTGCGCGTTCGATCGTATTAACGATAGCCATCCACGAGTTAAACATATTATCATTAGCCAACTTGTATTTCTCAAAATCTTCGTCGGTGTCGTATTTGGTCGATTCGATTAATATATTGCAACTGAGTTTTGCCATCATTTCGAGAAATGACTTTAACATCTGGGTTTCGACAAAATTAATCTGATCTCTACACTGTAGACGTATGCATATCCTGTTAATAATGGATGTGATGGGCACCACTTCAGAAAGAGTAATCGTGTCACCAATTCTCTTAACCAATTCGATTATTCCGTTAATTACTGTGTTCACGAATTTCAGTCTATTATCGGCGTTAATAATGATCGAACCATTGAGTGAAGACAATTGATTGAGACATTGGAGCGAGTAGTGAACGATTGTCTCATTGCCGCACAAACGCAAGCGAAGATGCATCTCAAAAAATAATGTGATAACGTCTCCGTCTAATATCACTTCTTTCCAGTCAATTGAAGGCTGAAGCACTGGATTTTCGATCGAATCCACGTGTTTGGCGTATTGCGACGAGAATATGGTGATTACGTCAAAATTCCATGACAGTATGAAATCGCAAATACGTAGCAATTTGTTGGCGAGAGAAAACCATTCCTGCGTACGACTATCTTCGGCCACTTTGATGTGCGACACTAATGCGGTGACAATGCAGCGAAAAATGCTTTTCAGGTGAGTGTTCTCGAATTTTTTCTTCGCTCGCAAGTGTGTGGCCCACGGAAGACCGAAATCAGTGGCACGCGTTGACGACGAATACTCGTTCAAAAGTGATAAAATGCTGGTACACGCCACTAATCGACAACTAACTGGTGATGACTCGTTCGACACCATTTCAAACAAATACGTCAATATTTGCGTTAATGTTTGCGAATCATTTCCCTCATCGATAGCAATGCGCTTAAGAATGATAGCGCACACCAGAAGCAGTTCTTCGCAAACAAATGACTGCAATTGCGTTCGAGTGTTCACGTAATCATTCAAATACGTGAGCAACACTTTCCTCTGTTCTTGAGTTAAATTATTCCAGTCACGAATTACGCCATTTTTGAGACAACAGCCGCACTGAAACTGAACGAATGGCACGCAACTCTTCTCCAGTATTTCGCGACACAAATCGAACGGAAATTTCGTTTTCTGAAAGTCGATAAATACTTGTTGTGCGCGATTTCGTTGTTCGTATGTCACACATTCTGGTGGCGCCTAACCATCACAACACATATTATATATGATTAGTGGTTTAATGATGCGTTCATACATACCAGTAACATCTGAGCACATGATTCCAACTGTTGGATCACTGTTTCGCACATCGCATCAACCAATTATGCTATTTATATAGAGAAAGATAATTAAACCTGCTTTTAATACATTAATAAATCATAATAATTTGCTTTTTAAAAAGTGTATTATAGAAACGTTTAACACGCGATTTTTAAAAATAAAAACAAAACAAAATATTTAACATTATTAGTAAATGCATTAAATTAAACAACTAAACAAAAACATGTCATTTGCGCATATGTTGTTTCATAATATGATAGGTTGTCAATAGGGATACCAACTGTTATTTAAATATATTTGCAACAATTTTTATTAGGTATTTCTAGGTATTTTTATTAAATAATATTGCAACAATTTTATTATTGTAAATTTACGTAAAAATAGTACTAGAAATTGCTTCAAAAAAATTGCACTTATTTTTTTAAAAAATATAAAAATAATTTCATTAATGAAGTTTTTCCTGCTTGAGATTAGTTTTTTAAACAGTATCAATAATATTGATTCAATATATGTAGTAATTTAGTATCTATTAATAAAATTTTATTTTTTAATCTTTCACAAATTTTGTGATAAGTCCGAAAACTCATGGGAATCTTACGGATATTTTTTCAATTTGAGAAAAAATAGCATATAAATAGCATTTTAATAGAATTAAAGCAGAAAAATGTTATAAATTTGAGAATCTTGTTATTTCTATAGATTGTATTCTTATATTAATTATTCATTACTCAGGTTATACTCAAATAGAGAAAATTAAAAAATGTGAAAATCAAGAAAAATACTTTCAGTAATTATAAGAATGCACAAACTGATTGGTTTCACTTTGGGTCCATTATTTTCGTGATTCATTAAAAATATGTTTTTAGATATTTAAGTGACATAATAAAATGTTAATTAACGATAATAATGAATTTAATGGCTGTTGTATAATATACGGGCAGTATTGTTGTAAAAAATTCTCAATTATATTTTTAGCTCGCTTAATATGGATGAAGGAGAGCTTATGGATTTGAAAATGTCCGTCTGTCCGTTTGTCCGTCTGTCCGTCCGTCTGTCCGTCCGTCCGCCCGTTCGCAGTCCTCTTAAGTCCGAGAAGACTGCTACTTCCATGCTATATCTTTATGCTTTATAACATACATGACACAACTTAATAGTCTGATTAATTATCACGTTATAAAATTACTATGAGTAACAATACGCTAAAGTAACAATTATTAAAACGCTTTTAACATAATCCTAACAATACTTATGAAGTGAGCTCTCTATGAATGTATCGTGAATTGTTTTAATATTGTTTAGGTTAGGTTTAAGGGCGCGCTATTTCAGTTGTTTGGTTTTATATTGTTAGATCTTTTAAATACAATTTTTTACAACAATTCTGCCCGTATATTATTCAACCACCAGTTTAATAATATTATTGGTTTCTTGCATAGAACTACTTATATTTATTTTTAAAATAACTCAATGATTCTTCTAATGAATCAATAAATTCTTTAGTAATTATAAACGCTTTCATACGAATAGCATTATCAGAGCTTAACCGCATTCCGGGATTCGGATCCAACAACTTATGCACCGGGGCTTCTATAGATTAAGGACTCCAACAATTAGAGTCTGAGTTATTATTGCAAAAACTGAAGTTCACGCGCGCCTC